>ML994055.1:0-53537 GCA_010093945.1 Delitschia confertaspora ATCC 74209 | reverse complement strand
CTAACCCTAACCCTAACCCTAACCCTAACCCTAATTTGGGCTTGGAATGCGACCAGATCGATATCATCACAGCTTTCCTCAATGGGATCCTTCCAAAGGGCGAGATAGTATATATCCGCCTGCCCAACGGCAAAATTGTTCAACTTGGCAAGGAATGTATGGCTTACGCCAATCTCCACGACTTTGGTACTCAGTTCTTTCGAGCCACGGAGCTACTCCATGTACATAGATCTCGGATTTCAAGTTTATGCAGAGATTGGGGGGTATGTCGGAGGTAGCCTTCTAGTTCTCCCCAGTATCCAGAGTGATCTCAGCATGTCACGTGCTTTGTATGCAGAGGCCCGCCAACATATATCTTGGCACTGAACACAAACTAGATAGATTCACTCTCTTAGAAAGAATACATCATCTATCCATCCGATCATTTGATTTTCACAGGGGATTGGGCCCCCTTCCAACTAATCCAGGCCGTGTCATAATAGTCTCTCTGTTGCCTGACTGGCAGTAGTGGCAGATAGGAAACAACAGTTAGTAGCTGGCGAAACAACTCACCACGGTTATATTAGAATGGCTTAGAATGAGAAAAGGGCAAAGATTTTGGATGCTAGAGAGAGATTCCTCCAGTGTCGCGTTTACTTTACTCTACGCATTGATATTACGTGCTCATAGACTTGATGTGGAACCAGGTAGCATGTTAAAATTGAATTAACCCTATAATAATAATACTAACAAGAGATTGTGAGACTGGTTCAGATTTAGTTCTGTAATCCTAAGTTATATGTATGAATAGAGACGGTGGTTGCGTTCGCAACGAGATATTCAATGCCGTCGAGTTATTATGTGCAGATTTTCTTCATGCTCTCGAGCGCCTCCCTTGCAATCTTGCGAGCATCCTTAGAGAAACTATCTTTCTCAGTCATCGCTTCCCACCTCTCCATCCAGAATTTCCAACGCGCCTCAGCAAACCCGTTTTTACCATGCCAAAGTCCGCTCTGCTTATTGATCCCTTCCGACTGGTTTTCTTTACAGCGACGGTACAACTCCGGTGCAGCATATATGAACAACTGTGCGGCCGCCTCAAGTTCTTCATTTTCCTTATCGCCAAGATCATGCTCTAAAACGTCTATAATGGTGAAAGTTGCGCGATTGAGACCCTCTCCATATGAAGAAAGCGCTTCGTCACCACATACACTAAGACGAGCCGTGTATGCGCATGCACTTATCCAGTCTTTTTTTCGCTGTGCTTTCTCTTCGGAATTTTTGGAAGGGTCAATAGAGAATTGCGCAGCGTAATAGTTAAATTGGTCGGCCCAGTCACTCGCCCAGTCCGTGAGCTCCTTCCAGTAGTCGCCGTCATCGAAGTCGAAGGCGTCTTCATCCTCACCGGTGGGCACTGTAGCCTTGGGAAACGTTCTAATAGTTCGCAAAATGGAGATGATAGTCGGTTGCGCAGAAGGAAGCGCGACAGCGGTATGGTTTAAAAGCGTCCAAAGGCCGTTGATGCGTTGCTGCAGTTCAACTGGTTTGGATGATGCTTCTAGGTACGCGGTTAACTGCTTCGCAGCTTCGGTGGGGGATATTGTGCCATCGATGCAAGCCTTCACCGTGCGAATTTGGTCGGCTGTGATTTCGTGGCTTTCGAAGGTTGAGCCAGCGTTGTTGAAGAACTGGTCTACCATCCTAAGAAGTCGAGTGTGCGATAGGTTATGTGGTTTTGGATGAAATGGTGAGAAATCGTCAAGTAGGCCAAAGTTTCAACTAAATACAGTTGAAGATAGCAGCGCAGCGACAAAATGAGGCGCGAAAGTTTAAGCAGGCGGAAAGACCGACGTAGATGGTGATGTCATTAGGCGTTCATGAAAGCCGATGATTAAGGCTGAGCCCCAATCCTAAAGTCCGAAGGATTCAGTCAGCCTTATGTCGCCAAGCATTTATTATCAAATCAGGTCTGTTTCAGTTGTTTGGAGGGCTATAAAGGGCAGACCAATATCGACCATTTCCCCCTTAACCATGACAACACGAACGTATTCACGGGGGGCAACCCGACCAGTGGTGCCCGCGTCGTTTACCAGCATACAATTGATTCCGAGGACGCCAAGTTTATCGGCGTCTGGACCCATGCGGGGAGGAAGGATGGCAAGTTTGAGAAGTGCACCGAGAAATAAGCTGTATACTGTGTTTCGGGAGGTTGGATTGGGCATGTTTCTTGGCTAGCTGGTTGGTTGTGGTGTATTTTCGTGCTTCTTAGTTTTGTTGGATCCTAGAAAGGAATTTATTGCACATTTCCTGTTAAAGCAAACCAGTTCTGTCTTCCGAAAGCTCTGAAGTAACGCTATCAGGGAACGTGGCAAATCGGGAGCCCATTGGTTTCCTAACCAGTGTTATATCTGTGTAAGTCCTCCTTATAAATATGAGATACAAGTGTAGGCTGTTATTTTAATCAAAGGATATGTAGAAGGCGTGTGTGGATCATCAGGGGAGACGGAGAGCCGTCGTCGTGGTTGTTTGCGGTGACATAGGCCCTTTGGACTGTCAGTTCGCTATTCTTTTAAAGAAGCCGGGGTACGGTACAGTATCTAGGGCTTCCTGTATTCAGCTAGCTAATGTACGCATTTTCATGTGATGCCTACTCTGCAACACCTAGGCGCCTTCAAGCTTCAGTCGAGCTCAAGACTAAACTGATAAAGGTTGTGTTTGGCAGAACGGAAGTGCTCATAAATATTGTCCTAAGAATGAATTGAATTTATTGAGATATCTTCAAAGTAGTGACGAATATATACACATGTTCATGTGATTATAGGATTATACTTAAGAAAGGAGTGAAAATATATAGAAGTGCATGACATAATGTATAACATGTAGTGTAGTTGTCATGTGGCTTGCCAAACCTGGTAAAAGATTCTAGCACAGCGAGATTGCCATTCCAACAGTCATATCTTCCAGTTGCCCTACTCTCTCCACTATGTTGGCCAGGATTGACGCCAGAGCGGAGTTCTAGGAGGCCAGCTGGAGCCCCTCTTTGCCCAATCTTTTTTAATTCCTCTATTTTTTCTGCAAACTTAACGTTCATTTTCATGGTTTTCTTCTATCGCCTTTCTTTTATGCCTGTGTAGGCGGGTGCCCTGCTGCTTTTTCCTCCGCGTTCGTACGCGTTTGGGACGCGTTCTCAGTATTTGAAACATCGTCCAAGCATCGCGGTTTTACCATCGCTCATAGGATGATATATAACGAGAATTTTGTGGTATTCCAATGTGTAGAATTCTAATATGATATCAGATCGGTTTTATTTTAAGAAATCTCGGAACTCCAGGAATGATGTTCATAAAGCTGTATTTTGATTAATCATTATCATCTTAAACTGAAACGATTCGCACTCTTTGATTGTACTGATCAACTGTCAAGTGTCTAGATTAGGTATAATCACGTCAAATGTAATCCAAAAAACAAGCAGCATGGTATACAATAACGTGCTGTGTATAACGAAATGACAGAACAACATGCGATATTACACCAAGAAATCCTTATATTAACATGGATTTCAGCCACGGTGTAAGGAATAAATGAATTAGGTAAGCCTCATTCCGGCTTGGCGGTGAGCACTTCGCAACTTCTACCCAGTCGGTTCGTTACCATGATTCTCACGACATAACGCCAAACTTAACATACTCTACATATCTCAAAAGTTCGAACGATTGTGCGGCACTAAAATCATATTCGGCCACTTCAACTTTCCTCTATTTGAATCGGTCTCCTCTCGAACGCGTTCCATCCGAAAAATCGCCATGCCGGTGCGCCTCAAGGCGGAAGACAGTCTCTGGGAGGCTGTGAAAAGGCTTGCCAATGAGCAGGGCGAGAGCAATCTTGTTCAAGCGGTGAGTTACAAATTCTCCCTTGTGTGCTGTTAGCTTGCGATTGTTGTCTTCTACAAGAGTACTGACTCATCTATTGGGCCATAGGGATTTGACGTACCTAATGAAAGCTTGACACTTGAGTCGGTGTCCAAATCGTCTGTGTCCGACCTCGCGACGGAAATATCAAGCGCGGAACCCCGCTTCTCATTCTATCGACATGTTGCTTCTGACGGGACATGCCCAATTTTGTTTATATATACGTGTCCGTTGGCAACTAAGGTGCATGATCGAATGCTTTATGCCACGGCTCGTCGGAGCGTGATTTGGACGGCTCAGCAGGCAACGGGTGTGGTTGTGGTGAAAACAGTAAGTCCCCGATATTTTTCTTTGCGCCCAACTTTACAATTTTTTCAATGAAGCTGATAATGTGTAGATTGAAGCATCAGATCCTGATGACATCCCGGAGAAGATTGAATGGGTGTTGCAACCCCAGTAGACGGTTTTAAGCACTACGGACAATTTAAGGGAGAGAGACAACTGCATTGCAGCTATAAAGCTACATGATAGAGATTCAAATTAAACTCCTTGAGTTTGTCAATCAGAGCTTTCGCTAATCAGAGGATCCTACTTGTTTTCTCTTGTCTCAGATTAGCTTTAAGTACCAGTTTTTCAACTATGAGCTGTCCCCAGTAACTCTATTCCAACTATCTAGTCTAGATGATATCTACAATCAAGATGAACACAAAAGAGATTATTTCGGCGCTGTGTTAATGTTGCAGAGCTTTGTGAGGATGTGCCCACTGGTTCGTACATGCCAGCGGGCTGCAGCCACTGATATTGGGGGATAGCCTGTTAAACATAATACAATGAATGTCATTGAGAAAGAGAGGGTATAAAGATAAGAGCTGTGGCCCACAGTTGTTCTGCGGCCCGAAAAATTAGGCTGCAACCACCTATATGCTTAGCGATAGTTCTACTGTGATTCTTATTGTAATAAGGTGTAATTCCAAAGTAACTCAGGTCTCCAGAGCCTTCTAATTGTATTTAGGCGCCATGATTTACCGGGTTTGTATTTTCATTATCATGCTGAGGGGTTTTGCCGAATTTAGAATCAAGGGGAATAGAGGACGATGTCTTTCCATTCTCACTGAGGAAGCCACCCGTACCAAGTCATAGTTCTCTAAGCCTAGCATTGAGGCATCAGCAGTATGAAACTGAGCTTTTCGCTGAGGCAGTCATGATTACCGACGATACAAGTGGGGCTTGACAAAGGGGTGAGCAAGACTGGATTGGAACCATCGTCTTCCAAACGCTCAGCATGGACCGGGGGAGTCTTTCTTTTCGCAATGACGCGTGTGGTTGCGGGCAAAGCCTACACACACTTATGATTCATGTGTAGTTATGTGCTATAGGCACGGAAGCTTATAAGAGAGATTAAATTGTATATTAGTTAGGTGATCAGTCAGTAGCATAGAGCGAAGCTTTCTCCTTAAGGAGAGAGCTCTGCACCAGCTTCAGAGAAACCAACACTTACAGCATACTTTGGAACTACCCCTGATCCCTGGGCTAAGACTAAAATGTACCAGCAGTCGTCTTAGGAAAATTATCCTTCACAAACCGTTTACAGGCCCCCAATGGCATAGCCATGTTCTAGTTAACCATGATAAGTAACCACTCCCATATCAGCTTGTGTTTGTGGCATCGGTTATAGGCAAGATGACTAAGTTGATCTTCGTTCAGGAGGGTTGTCTTCGGTGGATGACGACATTATTAGGAGATGTTGTTCTGGATATTGACGGTAGAGGTACCCAAGTGTGAAGATGAGAGGATTAGTCTAGATAATGAAAGAAAGACGCTTCATAGCCGTGGCTCGTCTAACTGTTATCAAGGGCACAGGATTAGGCCTCAAACTATAACCCAGGACGTATATCGGAAAATGCGACAAATGTGCTCCACAGGAAGATAGCTTACATGCATTTGGTAATCAAAATATTCGCTTTTGCATTTTGCATAAAGGGAGAGGCTTGAGATAAGACAGGGAAGTGTTACATCCTAGAATCTTCTATATACTTCTCTACCTCTTGTCTTACGTCAATCATATACTCTTTTTGGCTATACCATCTCCACTCTCCTTTACCCCTTGAGCTCTTGACAGCTCTTGGCTCATTTATTTATACGAGAGCTTCTGCTCCTACTATAAGCTCTCCAGAATGCAATCACATCTACTGGCCGATCCTCTCATGCTACACTGTCACTCTTTTCTCTCATCCAACAGCTCATAACTCAACGCAATTCACTCTCTCCAAATTGTAACACCAAGAAAGTTGGTGATAACTAATCTTGAGTCTCATCTCAAGCCTCATCTTCAGCCTCATCTTTAGCCTCATCTTCTGTCTCATCTTCTGGCTCATCTTCTACCTGTTGGAATGGCAATGTCGCTGTGCTAGAATCTTCAAGCAAGTCTGCCAAGCCACGTGACAACAACATTACACGTCATATATTATGTCATGCATTTCTATATGCTTCCACTCTTTTCTAAGTACAATCTTGTAATTACATGATCTCATGTATATATTTGTCACTCCTTTGAGGATATCTCAATCAATCAATTCATTTCTTAAGATAATATTTATGAGCACTTCCGTTCTGGCAAAGAAAACCTACGTCACTGCCTCCCCTTAAGCCTCTGTCAAGCCTTCTCTGTTAAGAGGGAAATATATAGCCGCGTGATAACTGCACTTTGAACTTGTGAGGTGAACACAAGATTGAATTCTACCGAGTCATCTCTGTACTGAGAGGAGTTTACATATGACTAACTCGTGGCGCAGGTAAGGCTGAGGCTAAGTGCCATTGGTGCGCGGTTTCCGCGTGAAATTCGCTCCAGCCTTCTCTCAAGCCTTCTCTCAAGCCTTCTCAAAGCCTTCTCTCAAGTCTCGCTCATTCTACCGTTCACTGCTTACTCACACTTCTTACTAATTAGCACGTTGGGTGGATTCAGGTTGGGTACGGTTCGGATTGGTCGCCAATCCTGTGGATCAGCTCGGTGGTTTCCCCTGCGCTATATATTGGAACCTAAATACACGCGAAATAATTAGCGAAGAAGATAACATGAATGAGAAAAGATTCCTTGTGTTCCCCTCTCCCGACTCTTAACAGAACATACTACGACTATCCAAGAGCCTCCCCCACGTGCATCCGCTAGTGTGTTGCCGATCAAAGCGCTCCCAACGCTAGAACTACCCTACGGACACAAAACATTGCAGCTCTTCTCAAGATTTGCCTCTAACCTATTATATACATGTCCTCAGTAATGTATTCTCTTCTTTTTTTCCCTCTGTTAAACATGGAATTAGATATTGGCTATGCAATTCTCATAGTTGGCTTTTAGGTGGGCAGTGTAAGAAGATGTCCTTAGCTGGCGCATAGTAATGGCTCATTCATCAAGGAAGAATGGCTTTAAATAAAAAAAAGTACGACGTGTCTTCGTTTTTGTGAGGTAGCTTGGCATATCTACTAGAAGATTGTAGCACAGCAACAGAAAGTTTTCACCAGCCACCCACTTACGTGCGACTATAGATATGCAGAAAGCCAAGTGTGAAGTGGCTGATGAAGCAGTTCTGAATGCCAGCTCTAACTCTTCAAAGACCCCCATCATCATGGTGATCGTTCATGCTTACTTGATGGGATTTCCCTCCGGCCTTTTCAACGTAAGAGAGGAACTGCATACACGTCACTGTGTCACTTGTGCAGGGAAAGAAAGCCTAAGGCCGACGTTTCCGTGCTATCTCAATGTACTCAGCGCTTTCTCTACTTCTGCAACCATTCAACCTCAACCACCTGTGCCTCACAGCATCTGCTTTTCATATCCGAGCCAATCACATGTCCTTTTTCCCAGGGACAGCTTCATTACTTCTCTGTCGGGCTGTGCCGAAACGTGTTCCTATCACCTTCGAGCTACGTTTCGCAATGATCCGAAGATCGGCAACTCATACTACGTTGAATGGATCCCATCAGCGATCAATTTCAGTCCTTGCTCCCACACAGGCTGGACCCGCCTGACCACCAAACCATCCAAACTCAGGAGGGCTTGACTAGCTCATGTACCGGTTTTACAAGGCCGTCGACCAAGACAACTGCTTCGACGTCTCCAAAGATATAACACATTTAGGCTCGAGGACTTTTACATCTAGTATCAGCAATTAGTGACAACTGCAGCAATATCTGGAGTGACTACTAGGGTTGCGTCGGGGTTGCTGGCACTCCGATGGAGAGACCAACAACGAAAGTACCAGAGCCCTGCAAAACCCCACACCTATTGGATCATCGCCCATTCAAGCTGGCATCGTTGGTAACTATAATAGGAGGCATAAAGTCGTAAGGAGATACTTGCGCCAGTTCGTAAATAAATATGGGACGCTCTCTATGCAACAATTCCAGTTGTGGAATCCAGGTATCGGATCAGATTGTTTAGGCGTATGGTTGGACTCGTGGTATCGCATAGGGTTTTTATTCCTCAAACGCGGAATCTCATAATTCAGTCTTAACGAACATACCATGGCTGTTCCTGACATGCAAACTCAAAAACAATCACCAGCTACACCTTCCTGACGGAGTGTACCAACGCCCCAACTCTGACTCAAGCTGGAGCTCGATGCGCATGCAAAAGTCGGCATAAGTTCGCTCATAGTGACAACTGCGTTAGCACTCCGAAGATATACAACATCTCGACTACTAATCTTAACGCTCGGAACCCCAATGGTTAGGTGGTGGTTGCGAGACACTTTGGCTAGGGTATAAAATCTACATAGGCGGCGTAGTTACCAGGCTAGTTTTACTATAGCAAAAAGCCTCCCTTGCATATTATTTATTTACCATTCTTTCTGAAAATTTCGGGAGTTGAACGGTTATATGGTGTTGAGGTTAGCTTATTTTCTTAGTTCCTTATCTTTACACACTTCTCCTTTTTAGTTGCATTGTTTCTCGTATCCATTGCAATCGATCGCCTCTTTTCATTACAACTCTGCTTCTTTCCTGTCTCGAAACATTTTGATAATTTCGAATTAGAAATTACCCCTCACCAACCAAACAGTCGCAAATATGCAAGACCCAAGCTTAGCAAGGACAATGTATCGGCTGTCTATGATATATTCTTCCGTTGTACAATACCAACATTTTCCAGGATAACCATCTGCATCTTCCAGATCATCCTCACAAAATGTAATGCACGAGACGGCTTGATTTGAATGCGTTGGGTCTGGCGGATCAAAGTAGCGTTGTGTGATATTTGGCTTATGAATAAGGCGCGGCAACTATGGGGACGCTTGAAATCGAAGATAGCGTAGTCTGAACAACAGGTTGTCAGACCAGGCATATTAAGGAGGCCTCCAATGATAGAGACGTTATGATTTGAGGTCGTTGAAACTATTGTCAGAGAAAGGATCTTCCCTGTTATCCCAGCATCATGCCTCCTCTCCTATGTACGTTTCACCGTCGAGCCTGAATCAACATTCATGACGGGCATTATCCACTTCCATTAGAACACCCTGGAAGGGGGTGTACAGCGCGACAAAGTCAGTTTTAGCTTAAAATAAACTCTTATTCTACCTCTTTCCATAAGCTTATTTGGCATTACACGCACCGTTGTCCTTCTCATCCTCAACTAACAAACACGACAAGCACAGCATCCGGTTCAGCCAAATCATTATCATTCTCCTCCTTCTCACAGTGAACCGACTTCCCTATCTCCCGATACCTCTCAATGAACCAGTCTCCTATACTCCAAAGCGTTTTTAAACATACACCTTGTTCGAGTTCAATTGTGCCACAGGTATGAAACATCTTGATCTTGATGATGTCCAGTAATGGGATCCTCAACAGCGTATTGAGCTGAAGGTACATGACGGCCTCATCGGCGGTCTTTGAGGTTGAGATGCCGGGTCGTTCTAGATTTGGTTTGAGAAACGTGTTGCAGTCGAGTATGATAGTGAATTTGCCCTGTTTGGATGACTTTGGCGCCGTATTTTGAGAACTGGATTGGTAATCGGGAGATCCGGCACCGTACCCACCATCTTTGCCATCAACACCGTCAACATCTTCGACACCGTCAACACCTTCGACACCGTCAACATCTTCGACACCGTCAACACCTTCGACACCGTCGACACCGTCAACACCGTCAACACCGTCAACACCGTCAACACCATCAACACCATCAACACCATCAACACCGTTGATCGGGTTCATGGAGTCGTTCCCGTGAGCCCTAAATGAATCTAGAGGTTCTTGTCAGTACAATATAAATCTCTAATGAGACCGTCTCTATCGTTTAGGAAGGCCAAACTACCTCCGGCCCCATTCCAATGGGCGGTATGTGAGTCCGGCATACACCTTAAGTATTTGATTCTGGTCCAGGACGGAGGAGGTAGGGGTTTATCTTTTTTATGGCAAGTTGATATCTAAAGATACCCATGTTCAATCTGGGGGAATGGTTCGGCTATGGACTATCAGCAAAAAGATTTTCCATGACGGGTACAAAAGCCTGCTGCGAAGAAAACAATGACGACAGTACGACGTACGCACAAAATTACGGCGCGATAACTCTATGCTCGGGTTATTTGGCCCTGTTCTACCTTACCATTCGATAGGAGACATGCATTTTGATCATGCTTACGACATGTTGGGCCTAGTTGACTTTAGCAGTGACGGAGTATGTTCCGAGCCAATACCAACTGAACCTTCTCAAGTCACGTGAATATTATCCAATGCAAATTATTACCGACTTCACTTTCGCAAAAAATTCTCACTCACCAGAAACTCATGGTAGTAAATTTGGAAGTTATGTCTGCTATGCTAAAGGATATGATTGATAGGTTGCAACTCATAATTTTGGAACAGCAAGTTTCCATAAGAGGTTCATATTATATCAGCTATATTCACAGCGGTGTATCCACATCTCAGTAATTCAATCAGGTCCAGGATCCGGCTTCTAATTAACTCCATGTTCATTTGGAAGGTGTTGAAGAAGATGAATTCAAAATCATGAATGTCGTTTTACCTACAAGCTGTATGAGCCCACGAACTCGGTGGACTGCGGCAAGCTTGAACCAAATGCATCAAAACTTCTGGATCGCGATTGATTGCGACTTCAAATAGTAGGAAAATTTTCCGAAAAAATAACCACAGCATGGTTTACGAACGAAACTCGAAGAAGCGTAGGAAGAAAAAAGCATCCATTTCAGTCAGTCTCACCTTCAATTAGCATTTCCCGGCTTCACTACTCAAACTGGCCTAGGGTGTGGCCACAATCCGATCCGTTTGGATCGCCGAGTGGCGCCAGTGTCTCGGTGTGGCTTAAGCTGTAAGTGTTAAGTTGTCGAAAACACTTACCGTCGTGTCGTGACCCGACCGTCACCGGATCGACGCTATAATCGTCTGTGTTACAATATTTCCTAATCCACTGGCATATTGATCGGGTTATTGAGTGGTAGGCGGTCGCGAGAAATAACCGGAACAGCGGTTGAGGGACACCTTGAAAGGGAAAATTCGCTTTGCGATGCCTTCAATCGAAGCAAAGCAACGTTATAGGCGTGGTTGACAAGCGGGTCGCCCACTCAATTCCTCGATACATCCCTTAAGAATGCTCATGCTCTTCCACAATCCATTTTATACGGTCTCCCTCTTCCTAACTCGCAAGGTGTTCTGAGGCGATGACTCTCACGCCTGGTACAACCGATATAATGATTAAGAGGTTCAAGAAGACCCTATGGTGCTAGACTCGAGCCAGTATTGAAGGAGCTCGATGAGAAGGATGAGCATTATGGCTCTCGGTTTGTGGAGGCGGGGTTCGTCTGTCTAGATGCATTTCAGTAAGTCGAGCGTTTCCTAACAATGCTGATGCGGACATAAAGCAGCTGCTAATCATCCCCATCCTGAGAATTCTAGAAGAAAGAGAACTTATCCATGAAAGTAATGATGAAAACGTTTGAAGAGAGGTATGAGAGGGAAGTGTAGCTCTGAGCTCTGGGGGGATGTTGATGATGGCGTGATAATGCCGACGTCGGAGAAAGTTCACCCAAGAGCTACACTCAACTTAGTTCTAGCCGCCTTTGTTATCAGCATGTTTTTCTCACGTGATCCTTTTATTCACTCTCCTCATGAGAAAGCGGCAAGAAGCGAATTACATGTCCATAACGCCCCTGATTACCTTTCTCCATGACTTGCCATAATATATTTAGTCTATGCACGGTTGTTTATCCAGGCCCGATGTAACTTCTTAACTCATTCCCTCATTCCCTCCCAACAAGAAACTCCCCAAAAAAGTCCCCCAACGCGTCCACTTTGTCCGGTTCCACTGCCATACTAACCCACAGATCAGGTCTCACAACTACTACCGCTCCAGTAGCATGATCAACGCCATACATCGAATGCGCATCATCCTCTGGCGTCCGATCATCTGAACAAATGACCGCCTTTTCCCGTAATGTTTTCAAATCATCCCCTCTCATCCTCTCTTCTATTTCAAATGGAACACCTTTCGCCACGAGGAGGATGTTGAAGCGTTTCAAGCCGCCGAATTTGTTATAGAAACTCTCTGATGTGCTAAGGGCTTGAGAGAAAGCGGCGAGTCTCTCGCGGACGGGACCGAGGAGATCGGAGCCGAAGACCACTATATGAAAGAATGCAGGGCCAGGCATCTTGTCATAGAGGTATCCAGTCTTGTTGGTTCCAAAACATACCCGAGGGTTTGGGGCGCGCACGCCATTGCGGACAGTTACGGGTCGTTTTTCATGGGAGGAGATGGCTGGCGCGATACAAGACAAACCATATCCGCAATCGGTGCCGAGGAGAAAGTGGCCGTAGTCTCCGAAGAAGGAGCGGAGGAAAGAAAGGTCTTCGTCCCGGGTGGGCTTCATTTCTTTGAGAGGGCTGTCGGTGGTCTCGCCGGTAACATAGACCTGACCCTTGGGGGTTCCGTTGGTAAGAATTCCATTTGCACCCTTTTGATACCCGTTGGTATGACTGTTGGAGCCATTATTATGATTGGATCCATTGGTCTTTTGATCACTGTGGCCACCACCGTTAAACTTCTTCACTTCTCCACTGACATTATCTCCCTCCCCGTTAATCCCATTCACCTCACCGTTGAATTTATCGGCTTCTCCGTTGACTTCTTTTAAAATTCCATTGGTACTCTTCATGGTTCCAGGACGTTTCGCATCAGCATCCCATCCAAGATCCGCACCCGCCTTATAAAGCGATGCCACAGGAAGTATGGAGTTGCAAATGAAACGTAAATATATTCCTGAAGTCTCAATGATTCTCACTGCATGGAGGCGACGTTCGCGGTCGTATGTTGGCATCAGGGACTTGATATCAGCAGCGCCACTGCAGCAAAGACCGAGTTTCCATGCAAGGTTACAAGAGTCAAGAATAGACGCGTTGAGGCCGAAAGCACCCATGACGCTATGAACATGGCTGTATCAGATATTAGCACTAGTGGAATGGCGCTGTCTAGTTGTTTAATAACTTACGCCGCATCTCCCGCAAGATGGACCCTCAGATCATTTGAAGAAAATGATCTCGCAACTCGTTCACTAACTATAATGCAAGACGATCAGTCTCTTCCGCATATAGAACTGTTCAATGTGAACTTACTTTTCCATACCGCGAACCAGCTCAAAGTCGACGCAAACTTCAAGGTGTACGGAGCGAAGATCTTATTAGCTTGTTCCAGGACCTCTTCAGGGGTAATTGAATGTACGTCTACTCGACCACCAGATTCCTGGAAATTAACATCGCGGGCCAATCTAGACTGCGCTATCGGGCCAGTGCTAGAGACATCAAGTTGGGTGTAGAGCCTGAAACGTTGTTAGAGATGAATCGATCTCGAAGTTTATCTTAGAATTCGAAGACATACCTGATATATCCTTGCTCACGAGGAATGATCACGCAACCTCCATGCTTCGAGTTGATGACCGACCCAAATATCCAAGCATGCGGGTAATCAGACTCAAATCTGCAGTCCATAATACCCCAGTAAATGTCCGTACTAACGCCATCAAAGGGAATATCCAAGCCGCGTCGGATTTTACTTGCCGCGCCATCGGATCCAACGAGAAACTTGGCCTCGATAACCTCTTCTTCTCCGGTCTCCGTGTTCATAATGGTTCCTTTGACCGGGTGCGAGGTCGAAGCATCATTGTCCACGACATACTCTTTCAGAATAGTACTCCGGTCAATCAAGGTCTTATGCCTGTAAAGATCGCGAATATAGATGCGCTCAATCTGGCCTTGTGTGATTACATGAAGGCCACGATACCTGGAATCCGACTGATGGGAACGGCCGTGAAGAAGGGGTTTTCCGTCTTTGTATATGGCTGTTCTTTCGATCAACGGTCCTTCTTCCGCAACTTCGTCAGCCAAGCCCCAAGTTGCGAGGGTTTCAAGGAAGCGAGGCTGGACACCATCTGCTCGGCCAGCTAAAAGAGGCGATGATTCTTTGTCTAACACAATCTTAGCATATCCCAAAATTAGCAATAGCGTTGGGGGTTATATATCTTACCGATAATTCGGACTGTCAGGCCTTGACGCACCAGGCTGATTGCAGTTTGCAAGCCGCTGGGACCAGCTGAAAAACATTTGTTAGTTTGTCCAAAGAGAACTATGATCGAAAGGTAAGATACCTCCACAAATAATAACATCCACCTTCTTCGGAGAATCCCACCATTCAGGTACGCCGTGAGGTGATCCCGTCCCGTTGTATATAGTGGGCCATGTTCGCAGGTAATTATGACCGAGCGCGTTATGTACAGGAGAGGTCATAAGCTCAACGGACGGGGCGACGTTGTAATGAGGTACTTCGTCCTTGTTCAAGTTGCTATCGTGATGCTTTTCCCATGGATTTGTCTCTGCCGGTTGGCAGAAACCATGTTCATAAGTATATCCACGAGTTGTGGTTGCCATTTTGATTGTTGAAGTGAAAACTTTTAACAGGTCTTAATCCAAGGAGGGAGCTGGCTTATTTGAAGAATGTCACATCGAGGTACTGACGTTCCGGTAAATGGAATCCTTTTTACGCAACAGGTTGGATAACCCGGTGTCCACATAACGGGTAGACATCGTAGATCACCACGGCTACTCCGGGGAGTACTCCGTGCCGAGAACTTTTGCAATATGGGAAATAGAAAAATGTGATAAAAATTCTGCAGAGAACAAAATGAATTTACAATATGAAGAATGTAGATCAAAGGAGATTGTCATACTTCTGGTGTGTTGGTTAGCTTGGGCCCGAGTAGGGTTCAGAAATATGACATGAGGGTTTGGCCGCATCTATCTACAGTAAATCGACAACATCAGGGGAAGGCCCGGTCATTGCATGTATAAGAGACTGTGGAGATTTAAAAGTGATCAGTAGCAAGTATGGCATCGTCTAGGAGCTGTGCTGATGCCCATAGTGATGCAAATGATGCAGATGGAGGTGGTGATGGATTGACTATTGGAAAAGTCCACACAAAACACGCGCAGCGCACGGACTCCAAATATTGCACCCGTTATACTTTTTGCGCTATTATTCGATATCAAAGTCTCCATACTTTTTCTTGTACTTCGTATTCTTATATGTGTAATAGGAATTCTATATAATAATTCTCGATGTTATTATCTATCTTACGGCTCTCTGGATGTCATAGATGGTTTATTTTGAATTTTAACAAATCTTCTCAATTCTGAAAACGTTGGGAGATATAATTGCTTTCTTTCTCTGCATGAATAAACGTAAACTACATATCAATGAACAAGTATAAAGAGAAATTCATGCTTTGCCACTATAAAACAACATTTGGTGGAGTGCCATTGAATGGTTGGACCTCTGACCCCATTGCCTGAATCGCGACGCTCCGGTAGTGTCTAACAGCCTTGAGTGAATCCTATCTTCGCTGTTGCTTGAAAATTGGTGCTACAAAAATAGTGAACAAATACTAATGACATTCTATCTGATGAGAGCGAAACTATCTTATTTCTAACTATCAGCCCTCCGTTATGTATAAGTGTACTACCTTAAGACCTCATCACATATTCATATGCATCAATCAGCATTTCAGTGGTCGTATGAACCTAGTACGACATTAACAAAACGAAATCAAAAGATCGGAACATAACTTACGTTTTCTCCCCTAAATGGCTCAAAGTGATTTCCGGGGATGGGTAAAATCCGGACTTCATTACGAATGAGCGACTCCCACTCCAATATAGCTTCAGCCTGAGCAGAGCCATGTTCCAGCCAAGGATATCCGACCCCACACAATTTGGTGGTATTTATTGTTTCCTGGCTCGGCAATAGGGCGAACTTTGCACCCGAGCGGTCTTGCTGTGGATTGTATTTGCTAAGGATTGCCGCATGAGAGCGAAACTGCACTCCAAGGGTGCGTTTTGATTTGGGATCAAGATCTTGCAGGACGTAGTCAATAACAGCGTCGGGGAGGGGGGCGTGGTCGATTGGTGAAGGTGAGTCAATCAGAACAACTCCTTTGACGTGCTTCCCAAGTCTCTGCGCAACCTCAAAAGCCAATATGCCCCCGAAGGACCACCCTGGACATATGTTAGACAAATCTAATTTAAACAACCACAAGAAAGTTTACCTCCAACAATGACAGGTCCACCAATCTTAGACCTAATAGCATCCGCATATTCCTCAGCCATGCCCTCAATACTAGGCGCCCAGGCCTTGCTCGCACCAAGACTCGGATTTGCCACACCATACACCGGAAATGGTACTTCGTCAAGTTTAGAGTATGCGGCGAAGGAGCCGCTACCGTCATGGAAAAGTACCAAGGGAACAGAACCCTTGTCGCCTTTCTGGAGAAGCAGTAGCTTAGCTGACTGTGTCTTAACATTTGATGGTGAACATTGACGCGGACCCGGTTTAAGCGCAGGCGTTGCACTTTTCGTGACTGTTTTAAAAAGCTCATGAACGGTAAGGTCACTATGAAGCTGCTCAGCGGCGATGTCGATGGCGAATTCCTTTTTAAACGATTCGCGAACTTCCAAAGAGAGGAGAGAATCCAGCCCAAGGCTTCCGAGAGTAGAGTCTGGACGCAACGAAGCGTGAGAAATGCCACATACCTCCTTTAGCCGTGACTCTACTTGCTTATACTCCGGGAACCTGCTATTATTTCTCTGAAGAGAGCCAGCCTGTGTGGTTCGTTTCGGAGAAATCTGTCGCGAGGTTGTTTGACGTTGATCTGGCGACATGATTTTCGGGCATTGATCTCGGTCGGTGATCTTTTCAATGTGCTCACTGAGCTTGCCAATGGTGTTCAGTTCCATCAGGGTAGACCCATCCATGTCCAGTCCGGGAAGATGCCTTTTCAGCGAACTGCAGATTTCAATCGACATTAAGGAGTCAACTCCAAGTTCATTTAATGATCTTGAGCTCTGACAGGAGTCCGGATGAACACCACACACTTCGGATATTGTGCGAACGACCAACCCCCTCCCTTGGGCGCTAATATCAGTTTTGCTGCTCACTGAAGGAGTCGAGATGGAGCTTGCGCTATCCGAAATTTCTTCTTCGTCATCGTCTTCGCTGCACACAGTAGAACTAGACACACTGTGTGGGCGAAGCTTCGGAGGGTTGACCGCCATTTGCTGTAAAGAGAGGTGACTTTGGAAAGACCTCAGATTCAACTTTTTAAAGTGAATCCCTTCCACTGCTGCAACCAATGTGCCATCCGCGGCAACGGCATAGGAGTCCGCAACCAGAGTATTCTCGATACAGTCCAGCAAGCTGCAGTAGATGGAGTACTTGGCTTTTTGATCAATTTCGTTGAAGAGAATTTTGGAGGTCTCCACCTTGACGCAGATGTAAGCCTCCGAGGAATCAGAGCGGCTGTTTGCTATGAAACCTGCCCCGTGAAGGAGAGTGTCAAAGAATGTAGGCGATAAAACGCATCCTTCGCGAATGGCGGCAGGAGGAAGTTGGAAGATTCCGTGCCCTTCAAGTCCTGTGTCGGTGACTGTGAGTTGCTGGATGGTTCTGTAACTCGGGGCGTAGAGCACGACACGCGGAAAAATGGTCTCATACAGTATCTTTGTATGGAAGATGTCAGATACGTCGCGGCGTGACTCCAGGTGAGACAGTTGTCTTTTGATCATAGCAATCTTTCTGGCAAAATGCTTCTTGACGTTTCCGGTGTACTCCAAAGTTAGGTGACCCGAACAGTGAGTCTTGATTTGGTCCGAATGTTTGGGCGAATAACTGGAGAACCGAAACGACGTACTCTTCCGCGAATGGACATTGGGCTGTTGGTCCATTCGCAAGCGAACAATCCGCGCATCCGCATCACTATAGACCAACGGCCCCTCAAACGTCAAATCTGTAATGACAGGGACGTTGTCTTCGATTACGCGGCCAAACGTGACGGCTTCTACTGCCATTTCATGGTAAATAGATGCTGGGCATAGGGCGACTCCACCCACAAGATGACCTTTGATATATGGGCCAAGCGTTTCGACATTGGTTTCAAAGGTGATATCATGCGTGTCATCTTTTTCAATACCACAGAGTCTTCTAGATAGAAGACCGGTTCCGGGTGACTCGCCCCTTTTTGTCTCATCTGGTTTCTCCTTTGCAGGTTCTCGGTATTGAACGTACAGCTCAGTTTGTTCGAGAGGATAAGATGGCACATCCATAACACGAGCCCCTGACCCATCAAAAACACGACGCCAGTTTACAGCACAGTATTCTGAATCCAGCTGAGTAAGACTACTGGATAGTGTTTCCCATGCATCTTCCTTGCCGCTGAGTGAGCCGAGATACTCATAATCACCAGGGGTGTTCAGTGATCTTCGAATCATCGGAAGTGTCATCGGTGACGGCCCTATTTCGATGAAACATGCTGATACAAGCTCCTCGTCTTCTGCAATTGTTTGCAGTAGCTGCGCAAATCGAACCGTACTTCGAGTTTGGCGGATGAAGTACTGGGAGTCAATGCCATGAGATGGCAAGAATTCTCCGCACACTGTTGAACCCACACGCACGTTGGGAGAGGAATACGTTGCCGCTGCGGTGACTTTCTCAAACTCATTAAGGATTGGGTCGAGAGCGGAAGAGTGAAACCCAAAAGGAACATCGAGCAGTTTGCATCGACGACCTTCCCCTTTGCAAACCTCAGCGAAGGCTTGTAGCTGCTCCATAGGGCCAGCTATAACCGAGTCTTCAGTAGTATTTTGACAGGCAATTTGAAGATCCGGGCAACTTTCATGATGATCAGAAACTATTCTGAGCGCTTCTTTAGTCCCTAGCGTGCAGGCGAGCATTCCCGTGCGGTCTCTAGGACATAGCTCTTTGATAAGTGTGGCTCTGGTTGCTACAAGGCGAAGGCCATCGGCAAGGGATAAAACGCCAGCGATAACCATTACAGCATATTCTCCTAAGCTGTGGCCGATTATGCAGTGTGGTTCCACTCCGAACGATGACCACAATTTTGCTAAAGCGTACTGCAGAACAAAGATAGATGTTTGTGACATGTATGTGTCACGGGCCTCTTCACTATTGCAAGTACCAAGCAGCATGCGTCGGACGCTGGGAAATCCCATGTCACGTAGGAGTTGCTCACACGCATCCACTGACTCTCTGAATGTTGGTGAGGTAGCGAGAAGTTCTCGGCCCATGCCATGGTAAGCGCCCCCTTGACCGGAGAAGACGAAAACAATGGGTTTATGCTTCGATTGTTTTTGCGTAATAGTCGGCTCTTGTAATTTTCGGATCAAATCGTCTAAACCTTTGCAGACAACCGTAAAGTGGTGTTCATATTGACGGCGTCTTGCGATAGCAGTGTAGCATACGTCTCGTAAGTGGGTGTGGGTGCCTGACGCCCTTAAAGACAACAAATATTGACTGCATAACGACATGACTGCCTTAGAGGTACGGGCTGATACTCGGAAAGGGTATACACTTCGACTGGTCACCTGGGAAATGCCAGATACATTTAGAAAATGTTCTTCAACAATCATGGCGGCATTAGACCCTGCTGCGCCGAAGTTGTTGATCATGGCTCGACGAGGTTGGCCATTGGGATCCTGCTTCCAGTCTGCGCCGTCTGTAGTGATTTGCATATTCTTAGACATGACTGCCGCTAGACGTGGATTTATTTGTTTCAGAGCGGGTTGCTGGGGTATTCTCTTATTCTTGAGCATTAGCAGGACTTTGGCCAGGCTGGCCGCTCCTGAAGCGGCTTCCAAATGTCCGATATTGGCCTTGATGGAAGTGATGTATACATCGCGATCTGAGGTTCCGAAAACGCTTTCGATGCTTGCTATTTCGACGGCATCGCCAGCCTGAGTTCCAGTGCCATGGGCCTCTACCACCCCAATAGAACTAGGGTCGATTTGGGCTTTTGTCAAGACACTCTTGAATAGCTTCTGCTGAGTTTCAACGTGTGGGTGGGTTATTGAGCTCGCATTTCCGCAATGGTTCACAGAAATGCCTCGGATAATGCCATACACCCGGTCATTCTCAGCGAGGGCATCCTTGAGTCTCTTCAGTACGAATATGCCGCACCCTTCCGAGCGACAATACCCATCCGCAGACGCGTCAAATGACTTGCACTGGCCGGTGGGGCTGAGAAAGTGAGCTCGGCCAAGGCCAATGCACATGTCAGGGCTTGTGATGGCATTGGCACCCCCAGCGAGAGCAGCGTTGCAGTCCCCGTTTACCAGGGCCCTACATGCTTGGTATATGGCAACCGACGAAGCGGAGCATGCGGTATCGACGACAACTGATGGTCCGCTGAACTTGTTGGCGAAGGAGATTTTACCGCTGAGGAATGCTCGAAGGGTCCCTATGAGCACCATTAGGTCTCACTTTCTTTTCTAAACATGAGAACTCCACTGACCTGTACTGTAGTATACATCTATGTCGTTACGAAGGTTGTCCACATAGTCACCAGTCGCAATGCCGACATAGCAACCAAACGACTCCCTTTGAAAGGTTGGAGTCGCGTCTGGCACGTAGCCTGCGTCTTCCAGGGCGTGCAGCGAAGCTTGTAGGAGTAGTTTTTGCTAGATTGGGTATATTAGCATTCTGCAAGATGGAGTGGCGGAGACGGGTTGGACATTGGCTGAGATGGATAAAGGATGGTGTTGAGGTTTGAGAAATTCGATGATGAGCTGATATCAGCGTGACCAGATGTACGGCGGCTTTGCTCAAGCTCTAACCCCAACCTTCAATTCCAAACTCAAACTTCAACCTCGCTTCCATAGAGAACAAAGACATACCTGGGGGTCCATAGACTTCGCCTCGCGAGGTGATATGTCGAAAAAGCTATGATCGAAGGCGAATGGCTTGTCGATGAAATTGCCATATTGTGACACTAGCCGCCGCGAGCTGGTATCCTCTCTCGCTTTGCCTCCCAGCTCACTAGCATCGAACCGGGCTGTGGGAATCTTTGAAAAAAGTTATTAGTCAAGAAGCATTACGAGGCTCAGGCATTATACTTACCGTCTGAACTGTGTTGACTCCTTTCTCCAGATTCCGCCACAGTGTTTCTTTATCACTCGCTCCAGGGAAATTGATAGACATTCCCACCACGGCAATGCTCGTATCGATCGCATCCTGGATTGGGTGATTTTTCGTCCGGGAATGATCCATAATTTCCAAATTTGGTCGGTTACGTGCTCGACTGAAGAACGTTCGGGAATGCGGACCGAAAGCATGCACTTCGTTTCTGCTCAATATGGATGGCGCTGCTTCATCATTGCAAAATTGAGATATATTTTTCCATGTCGTGTGCCAGTCCAAAGTCTCGACCAAGATTGTCCTTATCGCCATCTCGGTCAGTGATTGACTCTTATTGGACATGCTTAATATGGCTCCGTCGACAGTGGACCGAATGGGTATGTATAACTTCTGGTCCACCAAGAGGGAGATCCGCCTCCGAGTGACATCCTCTAAGACTTCCTTGACAACAGGCTCTGATGGCTGACCCCCGTGATATAATGCATTTACAGAGATGACTTCAGCAGACGTATCAGGTATTCCATGGAAAGTTTTGAAAGCCTCAAGTGAAGCTGCAGTGCCGGACACTGTGATCGTATTAGGGCTCACACGAGCCGAGAGCCGTACTTTCCGTCCCGAATCTGACGTTTGCTGTTACATTTTGTCAGCTTCTGGAGATCATATCCTTATTTCTCAAATACCTTTTCATTGAAGTGGTTGACATGATTTAGGTCAAATCCCCCAAGAGCTATCGTCCATGAATGACTTCTCCACTCAGGTCCGGCAAGAGTCTCGCAAAAGATGGCCGCACGGTATCCGATCCAAAATGCCAGCCTCACTGCTTGTTTGCTTGCCTCAACATAGTCTTGTATAGTGCGCGAGCCGGCCACTACAACGCTGGGCAAGATTCCTGAGCAAAACCCCACAACTTCGTCCCATCCTGCCAGCTCGTCTTTGATGAATGACTGTCCACACTCACGGTCTGTGGTCCGGGACTCGAGGTAAATAAGGTAGTTTAAGAGCTGATGGACGAGTAGCGATACCCCTTGAATGATGGGATTATTATGATGAGATGTAGAGGGGTCTAACAACCCTTCAGGCGTTGAAAGGGTCGTAAGTTCATCGATAATTTCGACGCTCATGTTCTTCCCTAGCCCATTTTTCGCATCCGACAACTCATCTTGAAAGGCATGATAACAGGTCGAGAGAAGCCATGACGCCGTTAGGGAGCTGGAGGCATTCTCCAACGCCGTTTGTGAGGTCTCCTTCGAAAAAAGAGAACGACAGCCTTGGCCACCGAAAAATGCGATTCGTCGAGGGGAAGGTGTTGAATCCATGATAACATCCGTCTAAGGTATCTCAAATTAACAATAAGGCAGATTTTGGGATAGTGAAAAAGTTGCGTCGTTGTGCAAAATGCTGGGAGCCGATATATAAAACATCGGTGGCTTAAATTCAGAAGTGAAAGTCGAATCCAAACACCTCCTCCCTACACCACGCCTTTTTGAGATATACATTGATGTACACGTCATGGACTGGAGTAAACATGAAAATTTTATTAATAATTGTTAACGCGTACACAGGTTTTTCAAAGAATACTGACATACGTCCATAATCCACAATCAATATTCAACATCACTGTAATCGCTCAATCACGACATTGCAGCCAATGGTTCAACTAACTTTACAAGCACTATTATCTCTCTAACTGCTTAAAGATTCGAATATATATCTGCAAGCGCTTAGTAAATCTGTCATATTCAAGATATTTCTCGCCGCCGATCTATCAAATTTGGTCAGGATACAGCTTGGACCGGAGTTCAAACGGCTTGACATGATACCGATGTACTCCGCGTTCATAAAGAACCGCAGAAAATGCGAATCGCCACTTTGAGAAGTTTTAGGGTTATGGCTCTGGTAGTTAACTATTTGATGGTGCTGGAAGTCCCGACCTAACATCTTAGTACGGAAGTATGTCGCCTTTGTAAACCATACAAAATCAGCATTCCACACGTCGCCGCATCAATTCTACTTGAACCTGAAGTAATTCCTAAGTTATCTTTAAGTACTTTCACCACTGTTTATTGGCATTGTTTTACCGCCATGGCACCAAGTCTGGATTACTCAGTTAACGCCAATATTGGTTCAACCTCCTCCTTTCATCGACCTGAGATAGATCTTCTCAAACCCAACGCAAGTGAAAAGCTCCGCTCTCTAGCAGACTTAATTCAGTTCAACGCCGTCCATAACCCTGATCGTCTCTTTTGCCTACAAGAAGTGAAGCACGACGGAAAGCACGCTGGGCTTGAGGAGGTTACTTTCAAAACCCTTTTCAATGCTGTTAGGGCTTGCATGAGGTGGCTGAGTCACAACACCCCCCCCCAAATCAATGGCCTGCACGATCGTCCAAAACCTGTCGCTTTGTTTATGGAAAGTGATCTCGGGCTTTTTATCTATCTCTCTGCCCTCCTTTGGATGAAAATACCAGTGAGTGTCTGGCTTTATATCATCATTGGTAATATGCTTATACCCAATAAAGGTCTTGCTGCTCTCCGCCCGACTGGGCCCGGCAGCAATCACTCATCTTCTTTCATTGACTGAAGCAAGCAAGATTGTGGTTTCGAAGAGAACTAAGGAGACTGCTGCTCGGTCAACTATGGATATTTCAGTGAAATCCGTTTTGGCTACTTCATACGCAAGTTTTCTCCGATCTGACGATGTTGTTGATTCGGATCCCCAGCTGTCTTTCTCCAGTATCCCATCAGGGGAAGATAAATCTGGATCTCTCATACTGCACTCCTCAGGAACCACTGGTCTACCGAAACCAATTTATCTCACCCAACGTTACGTTCTGGGCTACGCTGCATGCCACCGCTTGGCTCCGGAAGATGCTGATGGGCGATTAAATGTGTCCACTTTACCTCTTTACCACGTAAGCTTGGATGTCTCTTTTCTTCTCCCAAACTAGGTTGACCGACATTTCACAGGGCTTTGGTCTACTGGCTCCGGCACTAAGTCTATCTGTCGGGAAACCCTGTTGCTTCCCCGCTTCTTCAATCATACCATCAGCTTCCTCCACTTTAGAGTTGCTTCGCATCTCCGGTGCCTGCTCGCTTATGTCCGTTCCTTCAGTCATAGAGGAAATCGTTACATTCCCGGACCCAACCACATTCCAGACGCTTGCACCACTGGATTTTGTCGCGATTGGAGGCGGCGCGATCAAGCTTTCTGTCGGGGAAGCTCTCTACAACAATGGCGTGAAACTTCTAAACCACTATGGTGCTACAGAAATTGGCGCTATCGCTCCCATATTCGTGCCAGGTCCAGATTATGACTGGCGCTACCTACGCCTCCGTTCGGACATGGGCCTTCAGCTGCACAACGTTGATTCGGAGGATGGACTTGAGTTGTGCAAATTAGTCGGATTTCCGTTCGGCTGGAATGCGCCATTCGAAATCCAAGACTTACTGGAGAGAAATCCCGCTGCTCCAGGGTCGGAAATGGAGGTTCGAATCCTCGGTCGGAAGGACGACGTGATTGTCTTAACGACCGGAGAAAAAGTTCTTCCACAAATTTTCGAAGAAACCCTGAACGGGAAAGAGCCTATCAAAGCTGCAGTGGTTTATGGTGCTCATCGAGAATCTGTCGGAATTCTCATCGAGCCTAAAGAAAAAGTTGATTCATCCTCGGACCAGACGATTGTTGACACCGTCTGGTCCTGGATAGATGAAATCAACAAGCAAGTAGACCGACACGCTAGAGTTCCCTCATCTCAAGCCATCATTATCGTATCTGCTGGAAAAGTTATACCTCGATCAGATAAAGGCTCCGTTATGCGAAACGAAGTGGAGCGGATCTTCAAAGATGAAATTGAAGCTGCTTACCAAAGGCTTGACAATTCTGTCTGCGAGTTTACAGACAACATTGATCCAAACAATCCCGAAATTGGCTTGCGTAGTCTAGTGCAATCAATTTTGAGCGAAAGGATGGATATGACGAGGAGCAGCATCCTCTCGAATGACACCGACTTTTTCGAACTCGGAATGGACTCACTGGAGGCTACTCGCCTTGCACGGAGGTTGAATACCCTACACAACAGAGATGTTTTTTTCGGCCTGCGCGAATTCAATGCTCGACCGGACTTTGTATATCGCCATCCCACAATCTCTGCACTATCAGCAGCAATTACTAGAAATACTACAACGCACACAAATAGGGGCTTCCAAATGCAGACGTTACTCAAACACTCATTGAAAAACATCCGTAATCATGTCAGACAGAATGCTGTGGTCCTCCTTACGGGATCCACTGGCAGTCTTGGGACAAATGTGCTTGACGCATTATGCCGAGACGTGAATGTCAAGACGATCATATGTCTAAATAGACCGGGCCGAGATGGCCAGCCAGCAGAAGCGCGCCAGCAACAAAGTTGTATCAGCAAGGGCGTCCATCTCCCTCCGGAAAGCCAAGAAAAAGTTCAGTATATCGAAGCAAAGATAAACCAAAATCATTTTGGGCTTAAGTCACCCGAAGGATATGAAATGCTTGTATCAAAAGTAACTCACATCATCCACAACGCCTGGCCGATGGACTTCAAGCGCCAACTCAAATCTTTCAGTTCCCAGATCCAGGCCACCGAGAACCTCATCAAATTGGCGCTGGATATCCATCGTTTACGACCACAGATAGTTCCTAAGCTGGTTTTCACTTCTTCCATCGCGGTAACCGGGCGTTACCCATCACGCTTTGTTCCCGAAGAAGGGATGAAAGACCCACGTTGGGCGGTTCCGATGGGATATTCGGAAGCAAAATGGGTATGTGAGGGGCTGATAGTGGACTCTGCGAACTCCAACTCGGGGTGGTATGAGCCGGTTGTTGTTAGGGTAGGACAGCTGAGCGGCTCGACGCAGAGCGGATACTGGAGTAAATCGGAGCATTTCCCAGTGCTTGTATCTGCGTCAAAGGCTGTCGGATCGATGCCTGATCTGAGTGGGGTACGTATATTTGCTCCGCATATCAGACGACTTTAAGTATAATGAGAGTTAATCTTCTTTTTAGACATACTCCTGGTTGCCTGTCGACACGGCTGCTCAAGCGCTTTCCGAAATCGCACTATTCTCACAGAATCCAACCAAATCCACCTCGTCTTTCTATCATCTCGAAAACCCAGTCCGACAGCCTTGGAAAGACCTGCTTACTACCCTATGTGCTGAGCTCAATCTTGGAACATCGCACAAATTATCCACCATCCCATTCAACGAATGGATGAAAATTGCAAAATCAAAAACTGATTTGGTTGCGCCATTGGAGGAGTTCTTCAGAGAGGACTTTTTGACCTTGAGTAGTGGAAAGATAGTGTTGGGGACGGAGTACGCGCGCAGCGTCTCCCGTGTACTGGGGTCCGTCGGAGGGATCGGAGAGGGAGTTGTGAGGAAATACATTCGGTCATGGAAGGATCAGGGAGCATTGTAAAACTGATATAAATATTATCTCTTATTGGCGTTATTACATGAATTGATTGTTCAACTTTGGGCGTAGAATTATTCAAATCGGAGATAATGTGACGATAAAAATGGTGGAAGATTATGATTTTATTTTTCACTGAATCGGTAGTGGATTTCTTCTGCTTTAAAACTCAATTCTTCCCCAAGCTCTGACCTTGCACGTCCCCTTTCCGTACTGAAAATACCAGTCCAACCTTATTCATTATGTACTTTCCCCTGATTATGAAGGATACCAAGTAACGAGCTCTCTACGTCCTGCATTTTTCGTCTTCCCAGGTTGCTACCGATACCAAAGTACTGTTCAGCCCTTATAATAGAGACAATTTATATGATGGCCTGGGTTCGGGATATTTCTTGGAACTTAACTATCCACTGGTCTTGCAGACCACTAAATACCAGTCAGGACTTAAGACACTCACGAAATGGTGCATCATCCTACGGCAAAGGGTTCCTACAACACAGTTTATGTGACCAATCCTTTAATTCTGATGATTCAGTAAGCTCAAGGGATATACAACTATCCCTCTATATAAGAGTTTTAGATCATTAGTAACAATCAAATGATTGATGGAAAGATGATGTTTTCTTCCTGAGAGAGGGAATCTATCTAGTTCGTGTGCAGTGGTAAGACAGCGTTGGCAAGCCTCTGCATCCAAAGCACGTGACATGCCGACATCACTCCGGATACTGGAGTAGAGCCAGAAGGCTACCTCCAACAATTAGATCCCCATTGTAAGCGCCGGGTTACTCGTCAAAGCTAGTGTTTTGCGTCAACTCCTTCCAATCATCGATATCTCCCCTTATCTTATCCATGATCTCCGGAATCAACTTCACGGCATCGCTTCCGAGTGCCAACCTCGCGGGCAGACTCCTTCCCTCGCATCTTCCGCTCTTCGTGAGCGCCTCCACTAACAACTCAGCCCCCTTCACTGGATTGCCTGGTTGCTTCAGGTTCTTCCCGTCGAGTGTCTTAACTGCAGTTTCAACTGGTTCCATAATATCCTCAATTCTTTTCCCCGCGCGCTTTCGGTTAGAAGAAGTGAGGAAGTTAGTACGGAAATATCCGGGTTCGACCGCTACAACTTCGATGCCTAAGTGCGCCACTTCGGCGCGTAGAGCTTCAGAGTGGAGAGAACAAGCTGCTTTGCTCGCGCAGTAGAGACCGGCGCCTGCGACACCGCGGTAGCTCCCGATGGAGGCCATGTTGCAAATTACACCTGAGCGACGTGACCGCATATGTGGGAGAATTGCGCGGGAGACGTTAAGCTGGCCGAACACGTTTGTGGTGTACTGGTGGAGGGCTTCTTCACGGCTAGAAATGATTAGTAAAGAATATGGAGAAGGTTGACGAATCTACTCACCTGACCTCCTCCACTCCTCCCGTCAGAATATAACCCGCATTATTCACAAGGATATCGATACGTCCGACAATACTAAGCACATCTGATACAATGTCACTCAACTGCTCGTCGGACCAAGTGACATCCAGTTCGCGGATCACGGCGCCTTTTTCCTTCAACTCATTGAGAGACACAAGTTTTCGAGCTGTGGCTACGACGACATCTCCGCGCTTTAAAGCTGCTTCAGCGATTTGTTTGCCGAATCCGGTGGAGCAGCCAGTGATGAACCACACTTTGGCGTCGTTAGTTGCGGAAGGCATGTGGTGCAATGTGTTTGTGTTTGTTGCGGTTTGACTGATAATAAAAGCCATTTTAGTTTGTTTATCTTTGGGGTGGTTGTTTGGTGGTGAAGTCATTATGCAGGAACGGAGTCGGTGAACGTACGCGGGTCCCAGTCACGTGGTTCATTCCTGTTGCAACCTCGTTTCATCAGATCGACATTTCTCCGACAATATGCCCGACAAAGAATCAGGGGTACGGGGAAAGGCTAGAGATGCTCATCTCTATTGATCAATTACTTGTTTGAGATTACTTGTTTGAGATCGCCGTAGGATTTATGGTTATCTACTGTAAGCGTACTGTTTTTCAGTATCTTTAACGTGCTTCATCATTCTCGGCCCTTGCTCGAAACTGTCATATTTTTCTTTTTAACACAACATGAAGCACCAGGATCTTCTATTGGGGAAACCAATCTTCATCCCCACTGACGTGTATCCAAGTGGCAACTCGTATAAGCTGTCTGTGTCTGGTTAGCACCCTGTACCCTCTCCGGAATCCTTCCGGTCTGCCTAACCGGTCGATCATGGCACAACAACTTTGTCAATAACCTCCACACGACACATACGGGTTCTATATACTCCGGCCCTTTTTCTATTTCTATGAATTGATATAGAAATGGTTGGACAATGGGTCACTTGATCCGAAAAGAAGATAGTGGGATTTGAAAAAACGCACTTTAAAAAATTAAGCAAATACTCAGGGCCCACTGAGCAATGTATATATGATAGAGATATCCACAATCAATCCATCCTATCACAATACCCATCTTCAACCACCTCATCTGCCTTCTAAAGCGAACATCCACTATGTTGTCCCAACTCCTCCCACTCGGGCTTTTGCTAGTCCCTACCTTCACAGAGGCTGCAGTGATGCGACGGGCTGGAAATGGCAAGGCGAACATTCCTCACCCATGGTGGTTTCAAACTAACAATATCTCAGAGTCCGTCGAAATTACAGCATGGGGTGCAACCTGCACAGACCGCAACCTGACGGTCCACCTAGAGAAAACTTCCAAAGAGAACTTCACCACGGATAGTTATGGCCACGAAGTCTTCTTCGCCTTAACCCGCAAGGAAATTCTTATAAGTGGCTCCTATCAGATCTCTACGCGTCTCTGTGTGCCCGAGGGCGGAGCCAAGAGCGATTCCATCCAGATGCTGGCACACGGCGCAACGTACACGAAACATATGTGGGATTTTGCATATCAGCCGAGTAATTATAGTTGGGTTAAGCATATGAACGAGGCGGGATACGCTACTTTTGCTTTTGACCTTCTTGGTAGGCCGCTCGTTCAAGTTTCCTCCATTACCAGATTCCTGATTATTGACTACTCCAGGCGCCGGCAACTCCTCCCGCCCGAACGCCATGCACGAAACGCAAACCCAAGCGCACGTCGAAACCGCCTCCCAATTCGTAGACCTCCTGAAAACTGGTGCCTTGGACGGCAAAAAATGGTCACGCGTAATCTACGTCGGTTTCTCCATTGGTGCATCCGTCGGAAACTCCCTTGCGACACAGTACCCCGAAAAAGCCGACCAGCTGATTCTGCTTGGATTGTCGTGGTTCCATGATTATATTTATCCGGCTCTATTGATGATGCTGAGGTCCGAGGCGAATAAGATTAACGCGACACGGTGGGGGACAATGCCGGATCTTTATACGACGATGCCGAGTTTGATTACAAGGCAGTTTAGTCATCTTTATGGGGACTTTGATGAGGGAGTTGAGGTGCCGGACTATGAAGATCTTGATGCCGATACCGTGGGCGAGGCGGTTAGTTTTACTTTCCACGCGAGGGAGGCCCCCGACTATACTGGCTCCGTATTTCTGGGTATTGGAAACAGTAAGTCTTTATTGTTTGATACGGGGACACTGTGTTGACAACTAAACAGATGATGTGACCTTCTGCGGCCCGACTTGCGAGGACCACCATCTTGAGGTGTATAACAAGTTTCCCAAGGCGGTTGACCACTTGCCGCTCCTCTACCCGAACACGGGTCACAACATTTTGCTCCACCGCACGGGACCGAAGCTGTTGCAGGACGTTACTGGGTTTATCAAGAAGCATGACAAATAAACGGTGTAAGGGGCTGCCATGAGAAGAGGATCTCCGCCTATGAACATATAAAAGTTCAGTGTGTGAATTGCGCACGTTTGAAGATTGATTCCTGAGTTCGATCTCAACACTTCTTTCTAGAGCATATAGAAGAATGAAAGTTTTCCGCGGAAATCGTGCAACTCTTAAGTTCGGTCATAACCTGTGCGACACGCGACCCAGGCATAGGCATTGGCACTCTCGATATCAATCCACATGGATTTTATCAAACTTATGTTTAGAGTCGACATTCCGTTAATCACCTAGCCTTTGTATTGCTTTTTAAGCGACCCCTTTTTATATATCATCGCTCTTTCTTATTATTCGTTCGACTATCTCATTCGCCCACGTTTGCATTTCCTCATTTCCTTCCTTTTCCTAGAACTACCTTTATATTTCCGGTGAATCTCGGTCAGTGTTTTAAAACAAGAACATACGGCTTTTTAATGGACCGATTCTTATTTTCTAACTCTAATCCGTACAATACACTCTTATACTTTTAAGTGTATTTTATTTTCGCCACGCGAACGACTAACACAACCTCTATCCGTTTTATGGCTACATCCTTTTATCTTTAAATGTGATGTACTCCTTCAGACCTTTTCATGTAAGCGTATTTTATTTGCTAAATAATGCAGAGCAAATTATTTGTTAAATAAAAAATTACTCTGCCTACACTCTAGTAGACACACTCGTACTATTACTATACTTCTACACAATTACTCCAGTTCCCAAGTAAAGATAGATTCTAGTTCAGTATATGTATACGCGATAGGTTTGTACGAAACTTTGTAGGAAACTGTTATACGCGATAAAACCCCATAATTCGCAAAGACCGCGTTCCATTGATCTAAAATTTTGATTTTGCAGTACCTACTGAGACGCCTTCAGGGGTGGAGATGGCTAACCGTTCGAATGCTGAGGAGTGAGGGAGCTCTGCTCTAAATTCTTTGTGTCTGTCTTTTGACGTGCACTTGAATATCACAACCTTGATAGCCTAGGATGGAAATGGTAGCCTTCAGTAATAAAGGTTAAGATCGAATAGCCTTTAATGGCTTTAAGTCAGAACCTGACGTAACGCTCGGTTACTTTTCAAAAGCGAGGGAAATAGTTAAGCCAGGGGGAGGGTGAACAGTCTCCCTGTTTCTTATAAATGAAGAAATGAGGATTACCTTACGCTAGCGAACGTTGAACCCTTTCGTAATCCAAGCACCTTTCTACAACCTGCTCCGAATTCCGCTAATGCTATACTTCGTCTGAGACGCCAACGTAGTTGTAGGATGTGGAAAATCATTCCCTCCGGGTGCCACGGTTTCGATTTCAGTGAAACTCCGTCACTTACGTCATCATAGCAGCGGACGCAGTAATACCTGTATATCACTAAGCCATTTCACAGCCCCTCATTTATCAGCTCAAACCACTTTGCTGGGACACCCTGTCCCTGACTCCTGAATCTTAGCTGCAGCGATCATCCATCCGGGTACCAGGAAACCCTTTATGCAAGGACACCGTGGAAGCGAGCATAGGCGCCGGGAGAGTGATGGACATCACTGGCGGGCCCGGCCCGCTCCGCCCCAGAGTTGCATCACTTGACACTCCAGTGTACGGGAATATCGATGGCGTCAACCATGCAAGGTGTCTGTGTCGATCGCAAGCGGAAAGGGGAGGGGTCGTCCACGTAGGCATGTTAATTGCGGGAAGGCATGAGAACTGGACGGGAATAAGGGGTAAGGGGTAAGAGACCTGGGCACTCCACACCGGACTCCGTGGTGGAAAGGGACTCGCACGTGCACATTCCGTTCTTGACTGCATGACGGTGAAGATTAATTTCACAAAAGTAGGAAATCCTCCCCCCCCCCAACCCCCCCCTTTTTTTTTCTTTCACTGCGCCTCCCTCTACTTTTTAAAGTCTATCCTTACTCCTGGTTTACGTACCAATGTGGTCGGAGGGGCCTCACCTTGTCCAACTACAAATACCGACAATATGCTCATATTAAGCCTTTGGAAATAGAAAAGAACACTTATGGAGTGCGATCAGTTTTGCATGTCCGCTTTACACGCAAACGTTGCAGGATCGGCAGGCATCTAGCGTTGAGGACCACTTTCAGTTAGCGGTCGGAGATGAACAAACTTCGGTAGGTATGTGGTGCTTCGTTTGAGGGACTTCGATCGACATCACACCTTCCTAGGTTGATTACCTTTAGATGGTTTCTCGTGATATATGATTCAGTCAGCCATCTCACAATGCGGTGCAACCGTTTACATTAGTTGACATGGGTTCAAGTCAATGAATATGTAATTCAAAAATAGAGAATATTTAAATGACCATAGGTCTTTAGCTTGTAAACTGCTGCTTTTTGATTGACGTACTACATTTGCAGCCCAACAGTCATGGAAACCGGTATCAACTGAAGGCGCTCAAATATGTCGTAGAGACACTCTCCGCTGAAGTATAGAAATTGGTACGTTATAACATGTCTAGTAAGCATAAAAAGACCAGAATTTATCTGCATTTTAAAATTTATAGCAGAGATTGAAAAGGGGGAAGATCACGTGACTTATCACGCCAAAGAGCCTTAAAAAAATCACCTGCAAGTTAACGCAGTGCTGAACACTGCTATTAGAGTATATGAGTTATTGCTTTCTTCTGGTCAAGAGTGAGAATGTTCTCTCATTGACAATGGATATTATGCCTTTTCTCCTTACCGAGATAATGTTGGAATTTTAGTCGAACGACTGGTCCCATCACCTTACTCTCACATAAGAGAACATCCCGAGAAGCAGAAAGCAAAAGGAGTAACCCACGTTGATGTTGCATTTTGATCTGTTAGAGAAATGCATGCATTCACTGTCACAGAGTTGCCCATGATTTCCGCGCACCTCACCTCAGCTGTTCTGATCAAATGATCAAACCCGAAGATTGAACTCAGGCCCAAGGGGCGCGTACCACGCACTTCGTTCCAATGCGTATCATTGAAATCTATAGGCTGTCATCATGGGCTTAATTAACATACCAGATCTTCAGGGCGATCTTCTACAAAGGGAGTAGGCACGGAAGTGCAGAGAGTGAGCTCTGTACTCCGGGTCCGCTATTCAACGGCTACCCCCGAAACTAAGTCAGACTAACGACAATCTACAATCACAATACGAAGAAAAAGATAAGAGAAATGACGAAAATGATAGAGATGTGACGATCGCTTCTGCCCTTGATGAATATGACCTCTCTATCTCAAACATCAGATTCACCGAGCATAAATGCAAGGGAATTCAACACGTAGACGTGCATGCCCCACCCTCTCGATTAATAAGGAGTGAAGGGGAATCATAGAGGAACGTTTGGTAAAATTTGCCTAATCATGTGTAAATTTGCGCTGTTCCACTTTTAAAGTGAAGTGTTCAAGCCGGTCTCGGCCTAATAGATCACGTGTTCTCACGCACTTTCTTCCTTGGTGAACTTAAAGTTGGCTTGGAGAAGACGTCTTTACGAGATATACTGGATGTCAAGAACAGAAGTCATGAAGTTTGCGCAAAACGCCATAATCATTTCTATCTAGTACTAAACAGAAGAAAGGGTGGTCCAATGGGTTAGTTCTCCATGACACCATTCCCATTGACGTGACCGTTCGTTGTCCCGTTGCTATATCCATTGGAATATCCATCCCCATTGAGATGTTCATCACTCTTAGCATGGCTATTCCCATTCACAGTCCCATTCAGTTCTCCAACATCCTTAGGCCCCGCACCCAACAACGGACTTCCCGGAAGCACACACTCCACAAGTCCCACCTGGCTCCTACACCCAACAAATCTCCGAACAACCAATCCCGCACTCTCCGCAATTCCCCTGAATTCTTCGGGCGTCCGCTCAATACCGTTGATTAGGGCCATCATCGCCACATCCCTCTGATGACTATAGCGGGTAAAATACCCGTAGTTAGCCGGGAGGGGTTTGGGCGCTGAGGGAATATCGTCGCAGCCGTGTGTTGTATTCATGACTTGGTCGCAGATAAGGAGACGAGAGTGGGGTGACATGGCGCGGGCGATGGAAGAGAGGATCTGGGTGCAGTAGGAGTCGGACCAGTCGTGCATGATATATCTCACCCAATAAACATCAGCGCCCTTGACCGGATTCTCATTAAAGAAGTCATGCGTGATGAACTGCACACGTCCGTCTGCGAGGGCTTGCGGACTTTCCTTTGGCCACACTTGGTTTTGCGCTTGTTGGAGCGCAGGGGCACGATCCTGTACGACAAAGTTGAGGTTGGGGTAGAGGTGTGAAAGCTGGATACAGAAGCCGCCTGTTAGGGAGGGGGTTAGCGTGATGAGATTTCTACTACAAACACTGATAGCAAGAGAAAGGACGTACCGACTCCGCCGCCAACATCAACGACTGTGGCTTTGCCGAGTGAATCCCAAGGGTAATCTGTAGAGAGTTAGTAAAGCTGAATCAAACGAGTTTTTTCTCATGTTGACTCACCATAGAGATGTGCAGTTCCAAACACCAGGCCACCTGCAAACATGGCAAGACAGAAATTGCGGTGTTCCGGTCTCGGTACCAATTCATCCGACTTCTTCCCCTTAACCACATCCTTCAAGGTAGGTCCCCAAGGGCCGGGATATCCTCCCTTCGGGTAATGAAGAAGCTGGTCGGCGGGGACGTGTTGCTCGAACCACTCCCAACGGGTAATGTCCGAGCCCATTGTGTCTTGGAAGGCGGTCTTGTCGACATCGTAGGAGGGTCCTTTTACGGGGTCCAGCAATGTTTTGGGAAGGAAGTCGGAAGCGCTGTAGATGTCCAGGGCGCTGTAAAATATAAGTGGCGCGAATAACTTGAAAAGAACCATATACACTCACAACATGATGATATAAGCTCTCAATGGTTCGTTGTTGACCAGTGAAGCCGAAATGATGTTGTTCCCGAACACGTTGGGACGCGGCTCGGTAAATATGTGGATGGAGCAAAGACAACGCATCAATCTCCCTAGACACGTTTGTGAGAAACATGATGCCTTTCCCCAGAGTTGGTGACACTTACCGAGCTTCCTCTTTTCAATTCCCACAGCTTCACTAATCTCCTCAATTGTCGCCTCCTTACTAGGCGTACCGTCAATTACATCTGGCACTCTCAGCTCCGCTACGATATGAAGAGCCCTAGCTTCATTGTACTGAGACGAAACTTCCAAGACGCGAGACGCAGGGTCCGACACCAGTTCGGTCAGCACTCCTGATGCGGACAATAAAGTCTTCTGAGCATCAAATAGAGCGGGAGAAGCGATTGCACCGGTGGAAGCATTGCCGGATTTGGTGCTGGCCGGTTCTTTCGACCATTCATCAATGACCACTTTAACAGTATCCTTGATCAGGTCTGCCAATTCCATTAGACGGACGGCATCGGCGAGAGTGTGTTGAGGTGCCATTTTGAACGATGATTTCTTCTTCAGTATGGTGGTTGAAGTGTTTGCTGTCTAGAAAATAGCTGCGAATGGATGGTTTAAACACTTTCTACTCTCCACTGTCATCTTTGAAAAAGGTACCGAACCTGAGGACCACAGTCTTGATCCACTGGCTTCATCCTTACGTTTACCAAGCGCAACATAGAAATTTTGAAGAAATGCAGGTGGAAGGAGCGGACCCGGAGTTGGGATCATCCAAGACCGCAGTATCTCTTGAGGAAGTACAGTACAGTTAAGGCCCTAGCCATGAGGACGAGCGAATGTACGAAGGTCATATACCCTAGGGCTATCCTATTTCAAAGTAGACAAGATCATCACCTAAGCAGCCCGATGAGGGCGATAGAGGCAGGTGTAAGTACATAATATCGGCGAGACATGGATATAAAAAAAGGTTAGAGCAAAGGTCGGCATGGTGCGTTAGCACGTGATCTCGTGTTAGAGACGCCACCGCCCCACTCCGATGAGGGGAACTCCTGGGGGAATTTCGCCCCAGATATAATTCATAAGAGTCATTGGACAGCTTGAAGGGAAAATACGATCCAAGATAAATCTCGCCAGTGGTGAAGTCGAATAGATCCGTCGTCCACTGCTTTGAGCCGAGGTAGGATAAAGGAAGATCCATCGTATGCCTATGCCGGTGAGAAATTATAGAGTCGCCTATTTCAACAGGGTCTTGACAGTGATGCATCGTGGTCCGAGGAACAGTCTTGTCAAGAATTCGCCGCAGCCGTTCCAGTGCCCGCGGAGTTCAAGCTATTGCGGAGTTTTGAAATTATCACATAGCGCATTTCGGGGTTGCCGGTTCGGAAGTGCTTCCTCCCTGAGCCTGAGGAGTCTTCGGAGCCAAGACGGTGACCTTGCTGGAAGTCTGTGGAGACCATGAGTGAAGGGTTTGGTCCACAGACAAGGTGCTGTTTTGCCAGGAAGATGAAGCTTGCCACAACCGAGACAGGTGGAGGTTGCAAGAGTGGGCGAAGACAATGCAGACGGCTGTACTTTCCCTGCTATAAAAAAATGAACCATAGAGCAATGACGTCCGAAACGAGAGTAATGCGATGCTGGGAGGGGATGGGGCCTCAAAACCTGCTACGTTCCCTTCACCGGTGTGTCTCATGCAAGACAAGTGGCTGGAGAGGGAGGCTGAGGCTGAAACCTTCTCCGATTACGTCGACTCCCTGAACAGGCTGAAATTTTCGCATTCCTCGTTTTTGTGCTTTTAAAACATGCAGGTGTCTTGATTCGTGGACATCCGATCTTGGTCGGGCCGTTCCGCCTATGGCTGAGAGAAGAATGACTCAAACGGTGGAGATTAGAAAGTCGCTTCCACCAGCGATTTTGGATTGTAGAACGTTTTCAATGAGCTAAGAGATCAACAACCGAAGTGTTGTGGCCAACTAAGTACAGCTGTCAAAAAGAAGTTTAACCGTCTGCCTGACCGTCGGCTAGAGATATGAATTCCACGACCGCTGAACGGTTGGAGGATTCATAGCCGTGAACAAGCTCGGATTAACCCAACCATTTCCGCCCTCGGACAAAAGTAGCGAGTGTGAAGTTGGATGGGTCATGGAACCCTCCTGCAGAATAAGGAAAGATCCGTTCGTGCATCCGTATGAGTCTCGACGGAAGGATTCCGTCGTGGTGAAAATACTGGACGACCATATCATTGACGTGCATTCGATGGCGACGGTCAGGTCATTTGGTAGTATCACACATCCCACGGTGGCTTGCGGAGCCATATTGTCGCCAGACGAAAGCGGATCGTAGACATGGTGTGGTGGATTTTGAGCTCGCTCAAGCCTGCACCGTTCTTGTATTACATTAATTTTTGTGCAGGGGGGCTGCAACTGTATGAAGAGGGGGTCCCTGCGAAGTAAAAAGCCGGTGTAGGGCATCGAGGGAGTGACACCTGGCTAGACTTCAGGTTGGATCCCTCTTGCATATGATAGATAGGATGTCGAATCATTCCCGCAACTGCTCCTGTAGAACGAAAGGAATCTTGCAATTTCAGCTTGATTTGGCTTGTTCGACTGTTAGGAATAAGCACTCAATAAGCACTCAGTTCACACCACCTTACCAAAGCTTCTGCCTGAAGCTTCCGGTGAGGAGGCTCTCCGACGAAGCCGAGTATATGGACGCCATACTCTATTTGCACGACATGCGCAAAGATTGGGATTCATGACCGGTTTTGTCTACGGATACCGAAGATTAATTGCATGATAGGGGAGAAAGTTGAGTGACTGACCTAAGTGGCTTCATGATAGCAGCTCAACTTGCAGTCAGGGTCCAGCCCAGCACCGTTATGGTTACGCTGCATCTCAGCTACTGCACAACGTCGAAAGGGTCTTGATTTGAGATCCAACAGTTGCGAATATCGGATGAGGCTCGTCGGCGCCGTTGCGAGCTGTGGGCTGTGGGTGAGGGTGAGGGTGAGGGTTGATTGCAGTGAACCTGGTGAAATCTCTTCATGTCCAACAGGTCCGTGATTGGCGCTGCTTGTTTGCGCGATGACCTCATAAGTCTCGTACTGATAAATGCAGAGGCCTCGTATAAGAGAATGGGATGTCCGTTTGGTCTTCTCGTGTATGTAGGTGGATGGAAAGGAAGAGGAATACGAAGTGCTGCATCGGACGTTGTGGTGTTGAAGGGTGACGCTATGGCGGGGTGGGGAGTTCATCCGAGCTTACCTTTTGTTAGCGGCGTCCATCCCGCCCCGCCGCCCGCCGCCAACCGCATCCCCTAGGCCTCCCCTTCCCCAAAACCCTGAAGCTTGTACGCGGGACCGTCGCGGGTCCCAACCAACTGTCTTCCTCAACCCCATCCAGTCTTCTTTCACACAACACAAAAGCTTCCTCCAAAATCTCAGGCAGCGAATCATCCCCATATTCTGTGCATGGTGAGGTTACCATGCTTGGCTTTCAACGTCCCGCACCCTTATCGGCCACGATTCTCACAGCTAGAGGTTGGCCACGTCCCTAGTCGATCGGCAGACGATCTCTTAGATATATGCAACAACAGCATTACAAAGTACTCTGTTTCAACATACCAGGGGAGATATACCTACCTAGCTAGTGATTGATGTGCTCTGCAAAGCACTAGTTTGATGAGACAGTGCCCGGCAGCTGGGAAATCTGGCGGAGGGGCAAAATCTAAAGGGTCCTGATTTATATATATATCGGCCACATAGACCAAATTGATCACTTGGCGGGGCTTGTTATCCGCAGGATTTGTCTTGTTTACACGCCGTCGGCTTGATTAGAGCTTATAATTTACTTCAGCCAGCTCCCTCCCTTGAATCAAGTTTCATGGAACCCAGAGATATTCTAGACTATGCAAAGAATGGCTCCTCGAACTCCAAAGAAGTGGACAGCTGGTGAGGACGACATATTGCGGAAGGAAGTGGCTGCTCAATGTAAGTTGCAGTTCCTTGTTTTTACCTGGACAGAGATAGCGTTTTCCGTATCCTTCAGGTCTGGATTGCTCCATCTCTTTCCCCCTCCCTCCACTGAAGAAATATGTAAAAACACCCCAGCAAAAGTAAAGGTTATAGGACGTCTCAGACCTTCTTCACCCCTATTTTTGATAGAATTGATGCTAATTTCATCTTCTTGTCTTTAGCATCAGAAGGAGAGGTCCGAGATTGGTGCCAAATCGCTGGAAAACTCCCTGGTCGAACGAACAAGGACTGCAGGAAGCGATGGCACAACACCATGGCGGGAGAGTTCCGTAAAGGGCAGTGGACCAAAACAGAAGATGAACAGTTGCTGAATGCGGTTGGCAAGCATGGCCAGAGGTAAGCCGATGACAAATCCCCTGTCTTAGTGAAAGGCTAATCATGTGATAAAGATGGACGGTCGTTGCAACTGCTGTCTCTACTCGAAGTGCCGAACGTAAGTTATCTTTCTTCCCCCCCCCCCTTTTTCCTTCTTCTTTTTTCCCTCTTCTTTTTTTCCTCTTCTTTTTTTCCTCTTCTTTTTTTCCTCTTCTTTTTTTCCTCTTCTTTTTTTCCTCTTCTTTTTTTCCTCTTCTTAGGCCACACCTACAGGCGACCATCTTGTTTCAAAAACTCCAGGGTGAGGTCGTTATAGTTCATTATGAACCCGGCGTTGCCCCTAGGGATGCTACCACCTGTAATATGCTGCTTGGAATGGCCATAGATAAGACTCCCATTCTAGGAGTTGATACTTTGGTGCCCTTGACATTATATGGCTACTAGCTTTTGCAACAATCGGTCGCTGACTTCATACAGAATGCGCAAAGCGATGGCAGCAGTCGCTCAATCCGGATTTAGATCGTAGCGAGTGGACTGGTGATGAAGTATGTCGTCCCATCCTGATGCCAAATTAATAATATCTAAATCTCTGCAGGACCAGAAGCTGATGCAAGCCGTCGGGGTTATCGGTCGACAGTGGACCCAGATTCAACGCATGCATTTCCCTGAACGCTCCAAAAATGCCATTAAGAACCGATACACCATAGTCTCACGCAAGCTTCGAAAACAGGCGAAACAACCCGCCATACCTGAAGCTGATACCGTCATGGAGGACGCGTCCGGCGGCAACGATTCAGACGATGATGGTAGTGACGATGGTGAGAGCGACATGGATGACCCTGACTTACTGTCAACCCTCAGGCATACTGGCGACGGGGCTTCTAGCTTCCACGGCATCCAAGGCCATTCTTCCCTATCTTTATCTGACCCCACGGGACGGTCAAATTCTTGGACGAACTTCGATCCCATGTTAACAACACAACTCCCGTTTCTCGACAATTCTCTTGTGTCCCCTTCTCATCCTACACATGACTCTTCAAATCTTTGGCTATGGGACCAAGCACTCCCACAACCAGGAGAAGCGGAGCCTCGTTCAGATCCGTTTGATCCTGACCTTGCCAACTTCGACCTCATGATTCCAGATTCCGGAAGAGGATCAATGGTCTCGGATGGCTTCGGGTTCAATGCCGGTCAGATGGACGCCAATGGACAGTTGCAGAATATGGATAATATGGACACCAACGCTGTGACGGTAAAGCTTACACTGGATAATCCCAATTCCGAGACGATGCAGTCCTTGATGAAAATAGCAATCGAGAACAAAGCCAAGTTCCGGGTTGAGCGAGACTGATGTCTTTTCGATTGCGTGGTGTTCATTTCTTCTGTAGCGTTTATAGACACGTGTCCCAAGACTCTCTACGCTTTCCTTCGTTCGTTGATGGTCACAGTGGAGGAGACGAATCGACGACACCTTCATTTCTTGTCGCGCTGGGTTTGCGATTTCTTTAGCCCTTTACAACTTACCAATTCCTGTTTCGATAAACGGGAGGCTGTCCGATGATTGGCGCAAGCATATACCAGCTTCAATCGCTTGAGAAAAAATTAGAACCATGACCAGGTTATGTAGCAGTTCCTGCACGGTCAACTTCTGACTGACGTGAGATCAAATTGCAGTCCAATTATTAGCTAAAATATAAGGGTATACGCACTCCAGTTTACCACAAATACGTTCTAAAGCCGAAAAATAGAACTCTTGTGGCAGTTGCAAATTCATCTATGAAGAACAGGCACATGTTCATGCGCCACCTAGTGCCGTTAAGAGTCAGAGTTTCCAGTGCAGCCATAAAACGATTACTTACCTCCACCTCCTACGCCCGAAACCCACGACTGATAACCTCTCTCGACAGTGAGCCTCAGTATACGAGGTACAAAAGAACTACCATTTGCTGATTAGTTGCTGTGAGATCGTCGACTTGGAATCTACTCCGGTCCCGTACTTATCTGAACTCCAGCCCATAAAAAGAGCCAATCCATATAATGCCCCGGCTCTGGATACACAGACCTTCCCAACTGTCGCCATATTTTTTCAACCTCAACGCCAACATCAGTCATCATGTTGCAATACCTCTCTCACCAGCAACCCAGTACCCTTGTGGGCTATCTTACCGTGGTTCTCCCCGCTCTCTTTCTGGCTTATACATTACAATCCTACTGGCGTCTGCGCCGCATTCCGGGTCCGTTCTGGGCCAAGTTCTCCAATCTTTCGCGGACTTCCTGGGTCTGGAGTCGGCGTGCTCACGATATCCATATTGAGCTACACCGCAAGAATGGAAAGCTGGTAAGGTTCGGACCCAATATGGTGAGCTGTGCGGACCCCGGAGAGATTGCGAATGTATATGGGTTTAGTGGGAAGTATAGAAAGGTATGTGTCTATATTCGCACCATAGTTTGAAGCAGAGATATCTTTGGTATTGATTCGCCCCGTCCAGTCCAGATTCTACCAAGTTATCCTCCCCATGTCCAAAGGCAAAATCCTGCCAGGCCTCTTCGCTACACAAGACGAAGACATGCACCGAATGTTGAAGAAGCCCATCGCCTCCATTTACTCTATGTCTAATCTAGTCTCGTTCGAAGCACTGGTCGATCAGACGATTCACTGCTTTTTCGAGCAGTTAGACACCAGGTTCGCGAATGAACAAAAGGCTTTTGACTTTGGAGCGTGGTTGCAAATGTTCGCGTTTGATGTGGTGGGTGAGATTACATTTTCGAAGCGGCTGGGATTCTTGGAGAAGGGAGAGGATGTTGGGAATATCATGGGGGATATTTGGAAATATTTTCAATATGTGGCTCCGGTGAGTAATTCCGTCTTTTACTTCTCCCAACACAAGACCGAACCACTCCATTATCTTTCTTGCTAACGGGTTTCTTGTGCAGGTCGGTCAAATGCCTTGGATTGATTCTCTTTGGGTTAAGAATCCTTTCATCTCCATGCTGCGCAAACCAAGCTGGAGCCCCATGGGTGACTTTGCTATGGCTAGGCAAAATGAGCGTATGAAGCTCATGCAGTCGGATTACGTGTTGAGTGAGAAGGAGAAGGGGAATCCCAGAGATTTCCTGTCTCGCTTCATTGAGGCATTGGCGAAGGATAAGAATGTGCCACAGTGGTGAGTCCACCCGCTCTTCTTCCCCAAAATTGGATAGGGTGCTGGAGCAGTTAACCAACTGGAGGATCTATAGGGCCCTCCTAGCTTGGACACAATCCAATATAACAGCCGGTAGCGACACAACTGCCATCCTCCTTCGCACCATCTTCTACCATCTCCTCAAGCACCCTTCCACCCTTCATGTCCTCCTCACTGAACTCCGCACTGCTTCAAAATCTGGTAATATCTCTGATATTGTAACATGGAAGCAGTCACGAGAACTCCCGTACCTCGATGCATGTATCAAGGAAGCTGGACGGATCCATCCGCCGTTCGGACTACCGCTTGAGAGAATTGTCCCAGATGAGGGTGCAGAGATTTCGGGGGAATATTTGCCTGGTGGAACGATAGTAGGGATGAATGCATGGGTTGTACACCGCGATACAGAGGTTTTTGGACATGACGCGGATGTTTGGAGGCCAGAGAGGTGGTTGGCGAAAGATGCTGGAGATGAGACGAGGGTGAAGAGAATGGACAATTCTTTATTGACCGTAAGTTTATTTTATGAAGTCTTAAATTCTATCTCGATGCGGTAGTTAGTTCTCTTACCGGAACGAGCAGGTCGGAGCTCCTCCGAAGAAATATCATGCTAACGGGATTTCCCCTTTTGGTTTAGTTCGGCCATGGCCACCGTTCCTGCATCGGGAAAAATATATCGTATCTGGAGATATATAAGTTGGTTCCAACGTTGCTTCAGACTTATAAGGTATGATTCTTGTCCTTCAGCTCATTCAATACCCTCTTACTTCCTTTTCGCCCCTCCTTTCCTTTCTTTTCTTTGCCTCTTCTCCTTTCCACTCCCCTCTTTCTCCTTTCTATCTCCTACTCTACTTTCCCTTAGTCTCTCGCGTCCCTCTTCTTCCCCTACACAAATTCGTCTCCAGTGTCCCATTTATTGCCTTCCTACGGGCTAATCCCTCCTTGTGAATTATAGATTGAGCTCGAAGATCCAAACAAGGAGTGGAAAGTAGAGAATCGGTGGTTTGTGCCGCAGTTTGATTTCAACGTGGTGTTAAAGAGGAGGGAGAACTGGCCCTTTGACGGATGAATGGCTAGCCAGAAAGCCGGTGCTGAAGTGATCCTCTGAAAGGTTATACTGATGACTGTCCTGGTCTTGAGCTGTAAAGAGATTATTGAAAAATTACTTCTGCAAAGAATCTAAATACCTTCGATAGGAGTATAGGGCGAGCACATAAGGTATCATTATGTGTACTAGACCAACCGCATTCCATCAACCAACTTTCTGTTCCATTTCAGACTTCCTCGAACTTTCAGCAGGAGCATCCAAATAAAATTTATGATCGCAATACCATTGACTCTCTTTCTGCCCCACAATTCTTTGCACTAGTTAAAGAATTTGCGTCCGTCGGCTCGAAGGCCTTCCAGTCTGCATCTATATAGGGATGAATTGTCCATTTTTAATACCTGTGCGGCCATTTATAAAGCTGTAGTATCCCTACCGATAACATTGTGGTCTATTAATTGCGTTCTGCGATCCAGGAATACTATCCGCATTTTGGAAAGTAGGGGTCAGGAGTTTTGCTACGGATACCATGAATTTATATCTTGACGAGATAATGAGAGTGGTTAACAGGAAGTTCGACGTTCTGGCTAAGAAGGGGAGGGATGACTGAGCGTAGTATTGTAGTTTATGAATCTCTGATGGAGTATGTGGAATTTCGATGGGTCTGGGGAAAAGAGAGAAGAGGTATGAGGTTTCTCGTGACGTGTTCGTTTGCATAGTGAAAGCACGTGATCGAGTGCGTCTACCTAATTTTACTATATAGACAGTCCCCCCAGCTCCTCCTTTATCTTCTGCAGCTTCCCGTAGCATCGCATAATTAAATATGTTTGATAAGCAACACCAACCCGCCTTCGGCTACACATTCTGCAATCCTCTCTTCTAAGAACCTTGATTGATAAAGTTAGAGAGTTGCCACCGACTGAGGAATTTATAGTCCGGTTCCGGTACCTCCGCGAACGATTAGAGAGGTATGTCTTCTCGCTAGACCGCTTTTCGCCTGTCAATTTCCGTCCGCCATTAGGAGGAGGAGTACCATATTCCTCAGAAGTCCTTTCAGCACATACTTTACTTCAAACCCTCAATAATGCTTTCTACCAAACCACCTTTTTCTCCGCTGGTAAACTACACAAATATCTCCGCCGCCTACAAAGCTTTTATCTCTCTACCCCTTTGTCGCTTCTTCTCTTTTTCATCGAATATTTTCCAGTCGATATTTGCGTGGTCTCGTAGAGAGTTTCGGGTTAATATTCTTTGATGGCGTGGCTTTCCAATATATTGTCGTAACACACGCTTGTTTCTCTGAACGGTTAATAGTGATATACGTCTAGTTGATGCAACTCGTCTAGTCCAGATTGGAAAGGTAAAAGATGAGGAATAGGTGAAGATTTTGGGCCCTAGGGACAAACTCTAGAGTCGAGTTTACATCGCATTAAATATTGATATAAGTGTTCATAGGCCCGATTGGAAACCAGGTAGTACGTTAAATTGAATCATTATTATTATTATATATCGTCGTAATTCGGTGCCGCCACCTTAGGTTTATCAACGACATAGTCTAGAATTTGAGGGAAGAGGGAATGGTTGCCCTAGTAGTCTTGCTCTAAGTAGAGTGTCGGCTCGGCAAACTTGTTTGTGTCTTAAACCAGTTGTTTCTGTTTACGAAACCTGCCAAGATGACTCGCAACGCAGAAATTTTTGATCCTGTTGATTCAATAGCCTTCACGGTCTATGTAGTGTATATTTCCATACATTCAAACTCAGTTCAAAATCGTTACGCAATCATCCTCCGATTTCCAATCCTTCCGGCTTCAACTTATGCTCGTTGTTTGATGAGAGGGATCTGGAAAGAGGGATAATCGGTTTCTGTGGGCGGTTAAGAGCACTCGTTTGTAGTTTGTGTATGAGACACTGGAGGACCTTAAGGCGAAAACGACGTGGGATTTGGAGGGCCTGCTGGGCGAGAACATGGAGATACTGTGCCCTAGGTGGATGAGCGCTTCAAGTATGGAACAATTCATGAAGGTTAGGAATTGAGTTCGCCGATGCTGTTGCGAGGCATGGCGCAGTAGGGTGGATTGTGTCATAGGCAGATTGCTTTCATTTTATATATCATTCAACCGCTTGTCTATGCACAATCATCGGGTTGTATTGTTCATCCTAATTTCTAATATTTACCGTTATGCATCGCCCAACTAATCATCTTGATTCATCCTGCCAACACATCATAACTTTTGTCGGAGGAGGGAACCGTACCTGCTGGAGTCATAGTCTGGATCTTCGAAGAGCTCCTTTCCATGCGTTCAGACCAATCCTCAATAACACCTGGGGCTATGTTGCGGCTCTCCACGGCCAAGACAAAGCTAACAGCGTATAACCTACCGCAGGGGAACATGATCATTTATCATTTCCTGGCTCTTATGGATGGCATTTACCCAAAGTATCCAAATTCCAGACTGGATGCCCGAAGAATGATAAATTGGCTTATTAGTGATTCCAGATGCACTATCCGAGATAAGTGGCGGAGAAGTGGCAAGCTAAGGGAAATGAAGCTAAGAAGCGTAAGTATTGGGAGTAGTGCATAGTTTGAAGGGACCGTCGTTAACTTTTTCTATAGCAAACAGTAATAGCGAATACTGACTTGCTAAGTCCATTACCAACTTTGGTTTACAGCAGAAGGGCAAGTTGAAAACGGCAACAAAGAAACTCAGCTACGGAGCTGTGGCATGAGTCACAATTTGAAAGAGGTGACTATCCTTTCACTAATAGTAGTAATAGCTACGTCTTAACTTGCAGATATCATACGGTCTAATCTCCAATATCGCAATTTCCCTACGTCATCCCGTTTTTGATTTCCAATTTAGAGATTGCTAAGACTCTCAGGCACCGCATGTGCGAATGAAACGAGGTCAGAGTCCTTTAACTTGCACCATCTTCCACAGTGCCCTTCTTCCCGGTTTTCTTCCTCCTGCCCAACTCACTCACCCCGAAATACACAGAGATCAAAATTGTAACTCCCGCGCCAACAAAGCAAAGAATATAAGCCTTGCTAATGTTCCTGACGATGATATGGATCACTCTTTGAATGGTCGCTTGGCCCAACGACGCAAGTTGATCTCCTCCAAGACCCGAGATGATGCGATGGATATCCTCCAACGACATATTCGGCAGAATTTGTTGGATTTGACCCGATGCTTCGTTCAAGAACACCGCTTCTGCAATGGCCATAGTAACGGAAGGGGCCGAGAGCTGCGCGAACGCCATGAAGCCGACGGCGCCGGTAATATATACTGGATCCACCTTCATCTGCGCGACTGCGAAGGGGAGCTGGAGGTAAGAACCAGCTCCTAAGCCGAGCAAGACGCTATATCCGTATACGTTTGCTTTCGATGTATGCTCGTTGACCGTGTACATCGCCGCGCTTCCGGCGAGAACCAAGATCCCCCCTCCAAGGAACCAAGGGAGCCATTGACCATTTTTGCTGACAACATGTCCGCTCAGGAGGCAGGTAAAGACGACGAACACGACGTAGGGAAGTAGTCGGACGCCGGTCATCATCGGACTGTCTCCGTGAACGAAAGCGAAGAAAAGCGGGAGGAAGTAAATCGGAATAAACGTAGCGGTAATCGCAGAAGCTTCAACCAGCGCCACAAGCAGAAGATCCGCATTCTTAAGGAAGACAAGCGGGAAACTGACATGCTCGCGCGCAACGCCGAAAGCGAAGTACTGCTGCGTCCAATACATCGCCGTGACCACGCCCGCGACAACAAACAGCGCGATAATTTGCGCAGAATCCCACGCATATTCCGTCCCGCCGAAAGAAATCGCCATGAGCCCTGCCGTGAAAGTGCCAGTCATGAGCACAAATCCGAGCAAATCAACCCCCTTGATCCTCTCCTTCATACTCTTTCCCGGCTGCATATCCTTACTCGGCACCAACCAAACATAAACGGGCGCAAAAACGGCGCCAATAACCAGGTTAATATAAAACGCCCATCGCCACCCAGCGCTTGAATCCGTAAATGCGCCTCCTAGAATCGGTCCCAACACCGTTCCAGCACCCCACGTGATTCCGGGCAACCCCAGGTAAAACGCACGCTCTTGCTCGGTAGTTGTAAGCGACAAGAGAGTCATAGAACCCGTATACATCCCTGCACCGCCAAATCCACAAATCGCGCGTCCAACAATAAGAGCCGCCATACTCGGTGCAGCACCGCAGATTGCAGATCCAACCTCAAACAACAGTACGCAAGTCATGTACAGATACTTGACGTTGAAGCGGCCGTACATTTGGCCCCAGAATAGGTTGCTGGACGCGGCTGCGAGCAGAAAGGCGACAGAGATCCAGGCGAGTTCGCTGAGAGAATCGAACCGGGAGACGATGGCGGGCTGGACGTTGGCGACGATTGTTTGGTCGAGGCCGTATAGGAAGGTACAGGAGAGGATTGAGAGCAGAATTAGGATCCATGCGAAACCTTGGACAGTTCTTGGAGGTTCGGGAGTGGACGAGGTGGCGTCTGGGATATTGGAAGATATGTCGGCGGGTGCGGTTTTCTCGGAGAGAAATTCGGGCTCCATGGTTAATGAGGTTGCGCTTCGTTTCTCTGGTGTTGTAATGGACGAAGGGTATGGTGACGGCATCGTTGTCGTTGTTGTTTCGCTATGCATGGTGGCGACGTGGATATCTCCCTCAAGTAAGATGGGAACTGCTTCTAATATCTGACACCAAAAGCTCACGAACAAGTGCTTAGCGGGACAGCGGTGAATAGGAACCCAGCGTTAATATTTAGTGGAGAAAGGGCATGAGAAATACAACGGCGATTTTGAAGTTGAGGATAACTGAAAAGCGGCGTCGCAAGTTGATGAGGTAATGCCTGTAGGGCCCAATAATAGAAAAGATTGCTGGACCGCAGTACAGTGATCAACGAAATGATCGACATGGCGTTTAGAGTTCCTTTTGGGAATTTGCGCTCAACTCCGGGACCGCGTTTGCGTAAAGACAAATAGGACACATTGAAATCGCAGCTTAAAAATATGCTGTGCTTTTCAGTGTGCGCGATACTCTGCGCACAACTGCCATACCTAGAGTTTTGACAGGGTTGCGATCACGTGATATGTCTTTCACTCCAAAATCGTGGGAAGTAGCAGAGTCGGAAGATTCATATGGCTCAAGGCCAAGTTTATGAAGGTTTGGGGCACGGTGTTTGGTTTTGTTTTCCCTTTTGAGCCCTTCTCCGAGATTTCGATTGATTTTAGCTTGTAAAGAGAAGGAATGGTAGAACGGTGGGTTTATGCGACGTATATCTGCTTTTATTTCTAGTTCAGTAGGGGTTCTCTCGGGTGCTAGAAGAACGCTTTGATCGGAAAACCCCAAAGATAGGGTTAGATATGTGTTTGAGTCTGTCCTGGAGCAGATCCCACTCTTAAAGCGTAATTCTTGCTATACTTGCTCCGATGGTTCAGCATAATTTTAATATCTTGAAAGGCGTCGCCTTATGCTAATTTTGCATGTTGAAACTCTAGGAGTAATTTCAGTTTTGGAGCTAGTGTTTGACAAGGGTAACTCGACGAGTTCCTTCAAAACACTAGTCTCGACGGCCCCAGTTTCAGAACCACTGTGAACCGCAGTGAAAGTGTTTTTACCGCGGATCGAAAGAAATTTCTCGAAAATACTTGTTAGTAGTTCTGGAAATGCGTACTGTGGCGGATTTCAACACATATTAGCAAAGGATTAGACTTCCAACTCACGAGGAGTAGGACATCCAAACCGTATGATGCGGCACAGCATACCCAGGCTTCGACACCATGTTTTAGATGCTCTCTTGAGGCGTTTACGGATGAAACGGCAGCTAAGGCGTCTGGAAGCCTTGAAGAAAATCGTTTCACAGGCCTTCCCCATACCAATGTAGCCATCGTGAGGTGCTAGCGAAACCAAATAGGGAGATAGCTCTGAAATGCTTCATACTGAAAGAGGCAGACCACCGATTTATAAAGCGCATTTCACGCCTTCACATTGGCAAGTTTTCACATCTTCCCATTCAACTACACCAATATCACCTTTGTTCTAATTCTTTCCATACCGCCGGCCGGTCATTATTTTTACGAGGTTCCCTTTTTTACACTCACTCATTATACCTCCTCTCTTCATATAAAGCACAACTAAAAACAAAATGAAATCCATCGTTGCAATTGTCCTCACCCTCGCAGTCTCTGCATACGCCTTGCCACAAGGTGTCAATGCCAACCGTCCCGTTCCAAATGGCGCATGCTGTGTGCCGGCCACAAGTTTGAAGCAAGACGTTTGTAATGTGAATGGACAGAGCGGAAGATGTGTTCCCGCAGGCGTGAATGGATGTAAGCAAATTCGAACCTCCGCAAGAGGAACTTGAAGATCAGATGCTAACTGAGGTCCAAGGTGGTGATGCATTGACCTGTATTGAGGACAACCGTCTTACGTGTGATCCCAGTCAGTTGGAAAGGGGACGACCGCTTTGCAGACTGGCTTCTGGTGCATAGGTAGATGTTGAAGAGAAAGGGAAGTTTAAGGAAACTGTTATGGGTTAGCGACATTGAGAAAGAAATTCGAAACTTCTTTGTACCCTATTCGTATAAAAGAAAGGTCTGTGCAAAGTGATGTTCCCAAGATGACAAAGGGTAGCAAAAAATCCACAGATTAATCTAGGATGTGACAATAATTTCCGCACTACGCAGAAAAGGCTGCAACGCGTCTCAAAGATGGCTCGCACCTGTAACGATGGGGCTGAATAATCGTACCTTTCAATGATTCGGTAACCGACAGAGATTTTCAGCGACGGACCTTTATCTCTCCACTGAATTTGATCCATTTCCAACCTATAAAGACCTGTTTGATCCGTAAAGGGAACCAAACGAGATGCCCTGATCGTGAAGCAGATTAGTTCAATCGGATAGTAGTGAAGTGGCTAATTTACGTAGTCCCATTACTAACGAGGTTACCATATATCGCAAATTGGCCGGGGTAACTTTGCATAATTTTTGCAAGCAGGATCGGGTTGGTTGATGAATTCGTTTCGAGTATCCCTTTCATCGGCATTAGGTCAGGATGTTCGAACCCAATAATTAACACACAAATATCAAGAACATGCGAATCAAGTTCGCCCGTCTGAAAGTCTACTTTTGGCGGGATCGTTTCAAAATTCCTCCGCATTCAGCAAAGTAAGCCTGTATCATCGATCGTAACTCGTTCGTCGTGAAGGATCTAGATGGGGTTTTGTGATCAGCCATCAAGGCAAGAGGCCTGCGGTGATTAAGATAGCCACATCACGGACACTGGCTTCGGTGCTTTGTGGCACTCGGAGATGTCGTCGTCCGCCTCACGCTACCTGGTCAACCAGACCTTCTGTGTCACCCCTGATTCCGATGAGAGGATATGACAATGCTGATGGGGACAATCGCAGTTGAACGGTAAGGAAGCGAAAGTTTCAGGGCAAAGTTGAAGGAGGGACGACGCAAATGTGTACGTTGAACCCCATTGGGGTGATGCGTTGAGCGGCCGCTGAGGCATACAACTGAGTGCTAGCGGTACTCTAAGGAAGCTCGTTTACTAACTGAGAAAAACTACGCGTGACTGTTTACAACACTAGGTAACACATCGATTCATGCGCGGTATTCCATCTATCCTGAGTTACTATAGAAGGTGTATATACAATCATTGGACTTGAATATATAGTAAGGCTAAGTTTTAAATAAGTCGTAGTCTTGTTATCCGGTGGAATTTCACATTTGATATAGCGTCAGTTAGGATGCCTGAACTGACGTAGTTTATATGATATGTGGACGGCGTAACTCCTATACTTACGAGACGGGTTTGGTTATACACGTTTTTAGACGGGCCACTACGGATATCTGTATATGAGGCAGAGATCCGCAATTTAGAATCAAATGTAAGCTTGGACTCCATTGAGGTACAAATCAAGAAAGTGGAAGAAGCTCCAGCTCCAGAATGATTTTCAGACGTGAAAACAAGGGCTGTAGCTCATCCCTCAGTTTTCGTGCCTGGCCACCGATCTCAGAGCCCAGAACGTGCAGTTCCCGAACGCAGGGTTGTTGCTCAAGCCCTCCCATAACTCCCTAGTTTCTAATTGTAGTAGTCGTAATGGACATCATGTTACGTCCTAGAATCTCCTATAAACTTCTCTACTTCTTGTCTTACGTCAACCATATACTCCTTTTAGCTATATTGTCTCCACTCTCCTTTACCCCTTGATCCCTTGGCTCATGTATATATACGAGAGCTTCGGCTTCTGCTATAAGCTCTCCAGAATGCAAAAACATCAACTGGCCAATCCTCTCATGCTGCACTCTCACTCAAGACCCCATAACTCAACACATCACAGAGAACGTAAAGCCCCATTGGGTCTACAAGAGCGGCGAGCATCGTGTCCACACGACGCTAACAACACGCTGAAGTCCGTAATGCTATAAAATATCAACTGGATCCGCATGAGATACACTTGAAAGGCGATACGCGGCGGGATAATGAATACTGAATCCAGATTGCTGGCAAGGTTTTTTTTTATACCTGCATCAGGTGAGAGCATGGAGCCCGCATAATCAATTGATTAACTGTTAAAAGTGGATGTTCGTCAATACGTAGCCTCCAATGCTATCTGTTACGTCCTAGAATCTTCCATATACTTCTCTACCTCTTGTCTTACGTCAACCATATACTCCATTTGGCTATACCATCTCCACTCTCCTTTACCCCTTGAGCTCTTGACAGCTCTTGGCTTATGTATGTATACGAGAGCTTCTGCTCCCGCTAATAGCTCTCCAGAATGCAATCACATCTACTGGCCAATCCTCTCATGCTGCACTCTCACTCTATTTCTTTCAACCAAGAGCCCATAACTCAGCACCATCGTATATGAATTTTGGAGTTGTACATGCTGTTGTTGCCATAAATTGTCCTCCCAATATATTTGTAGTTCGCTGTTACATACTACTGGGCGACCTGAGTTGGTAAATAAGTCGTATTAGCCTGAAGTTTGCATGACCCTGGGCTCCCTGCTCATGTATATAATAGCTCTCACAACCTTTGCTCAGATACATACACAGAGCACTCTATAAAATGGTTATCACAATATACGCTTTCGACTCATCAATATCTCTAGTGCCACAAGCCTAAAAGTCGGGGTTGAGGAAAGACTGAGGCGAGGCAGTATCCTGAAGAAGATCATGCAGGTTCGCTAAGTACAGCTCTTGCTGTGACGGCTCTAGCTTGTCACCTAGTTCAGGTTCTGTTTATAGGTCATGTGGCTTGCTGTCTTACTAATTGATCAGTGTGCTCACCACCTGCCTTACTATATAGTTAGTAGTTCTAGCTCCCATACTCAACCACCTTTATGTGGCTTGCTATTTGTCAACCCTTGTTCCTCACTTACAAAGATACTTATTAGTAGATTGCTTGCTCGTCACACTTATCACGTG
>ML994054.1:0-53632 GCA_010093945.1 Delitschia confertaspora ATCC 74209 | reverse complement strand
ACCCTCAAGCTTCAATTCTACACGAAACAGGACCTTCAAAACTATCAACTCTTGTCGGAGGTAGCCTTCTAGTTCTCTCCAGTATCCAGAGTGATCTCAGCATGTCACGTGCTTTGTATGCAGAGGCCCGCCAACACATATCTTGGCACTGCACACAAACTAGATAGATTCACTCTCTTAGAAAGAATACATCATCTATCCATCCGATCATTTGATTGTCAACTCTTATTTCAACAAGCAACTGCTTATTCAATACTGATGAAGGTCGTATTTGGCAGAACGGAAGTGCTCATGGATATTGTCATTTGGAAATGGATGAATTGATTGTCATGTCTGCAGTCAAACGAGTGACAATCATATATACATGAGATCATGTGATTACAAGACTCAGGGAAGGAGCGGAAACATATAGAAATCTATGTAATGTTGTCTTCACGTAGTTTGGCAAACCTGCTAGAAGATTCTAGCATAGTGAGATTGTATTCCAACAGATACTTGGTACGGTTGAGATTGCACCATCGGGATTGCATCAACTTACTTAACTGTAGGGCAGTACAGTAATATAGCTAAAGGAGAAAGTTCCTGCTAATCACTTCATAGTAAGTAGGCACACAATGAGCGTTGGTACGTATCAATGGAGTACTTTATTATCAGCAAATGGAGGCACATTATCCTTCGCAGTGAGGTACATAGTAACATAGAAGAGCAGTCCTCAGGCCGCCAGTGAGTGTGGTCGTGAGTATTTGTAGAGGGTTTATTGTTACTAGAGCATCTTGCAAAAATTGTAAGAAGCGCGTACAGGAGACTGGAGTTCAAAAGAGAAAGGTGAAGCGATTCGTTTCAATCATCTTTCATTCCCAACAAGTCAGCCTAGGTGACCTGCACTTTTCCTTTTTTTTTCAGAGACATGATGGTGACTGGCTGCCTCCCGTGTGCCTTCCACATCTGTCCTCTGCCCAAGTTCCGCTTGCACCCTCAACCACCGCTCCTTCACCTTCAATCTTTTTTGCTCCCCCCACATCTCATCTCTTCACCATCCTCTTTTTACGTCGTTAAGAAATCCAACATTCTCATAGCCTTTTGTTCCGCTTTGGTGTATGTGGCGAACACGGTGTACCGCCCTCTGCAATGTCCGCACAAGACTTTGAAGCCGTTTTGGACGCCCCAGATGGAAACAACACATACGGGCAGCTCCAGCAACTCATTCTACACATCGAAAACGTGTCTTCTGACCACTTTCTTCCAAATGTAGCCGAAAAGTTTTTTTACGCCTTCTGCGACCGGACACTTCCTCTTCACAAACGGCGATGGATCGGAATCGCATTGCATCGCTTTGTTCAGTCGTCTAAGCTTGTAGTAGACCATTTACAAACCATTTCCCTGTCGAAGCTCGGCCAAATCATACTAGACCAAGCAGAAATCGAGGAAACGAAGCTGGTTGCGGGCATGGTTATCCGCCAGCTCCTCAAGGAGAACATTCCATATCCCGCCTTATGGCCTACGGATTTAGTGCCCAACAATGTACCACAATTCCCTGTCAACGAGAGTCAAGATTGGACATCCGACTTCCAAGGCTTCCTGGACGACCTCGCTGCCATACATATCTTGCACCCCGATAACGACTCAATCATCCTCTACACAATATCAGTCTATGCTGCCGATGGCTTTAAGTTGGTCAATCCTCACGATGCTGCGATGCTTGTATTGGTCGAGGCTGACTTTTTTTCGATCATTGTACCAGCGACTTCCACGCAAGCGGCCCACTTTGTCGACGTGCCGCTATGTCACATTGACAGCATCGAGACCCGGACGGCGATATTACATGACTCCCAAGGAATAGAAACTGAGCATGAACCATGGGAGCTGGTTCTCACGCTCAAGGATCGGCCCTGGACATACTTAGCCAACGCCGCGGAACGAAGGGCTGTACACGTCACAATCATGTTGCGGAACTCTACTGAAGCTCAGGAAGCCCAGAGTTCTGTTGCAGAGGCCATTCAGAAACTCTCAGCCAAAAGAACGAAAGTCAAGATGTCCAGCAGTCAAGTGCTTGTTGATGTTACGCTCCCTCCCAACAGTGAACCCAAGGAGAAAGGCGCTGTAGAACCTACGGAGCCCAAGCAACCTGGCAAGCTAGTCAAACCCTCAAACCGATCGAGGCCGATGATCAGGAAGCTCGCTCTCACGAATGTTGCTGCTTCCAATGTGCAGGACGAGTTTGATGTGCCGGATAGCCCTCCAGAAGGACCAAAATCCATTCCGCAGGATAAAAGACTCAAGGCGGCAGATACTCAAAAGTCCCGAGTTACAGCCACAAGCAAGTCAGTTCAATCCCGCCGCAATGATGCAGCGGAATCATTGAAAACGCAAAAGTCCGCTCAAGAGCCCTTTGGATATGAGAAGTTATCCGAGGTTGCAAACGGGAAAGGACCTTCACATTCTCAGAAAAGGACGCATGATATTTTTGAGGTACCCCCAGATGGCAATCCTGAGGTTTTTAAAAGAGCAAAGCGCAGGGCAGCCAAATCGATCAACTATGAGGAGTCTGGTGCCTTTGAAGATCCTAGCGACTTGGAGGGATCTGAAAACTCTGGGGGATCACAAGAGTCGATGGAATCCGAGTATGGAAGTACCGAATCAGATTATGAGAAGACGAATCCTTCGAAGAAAGCCAAATCTAGCTCCGCGAACAAAAGGCCTTCCCGACAAAATTGGAACGCGAAATCAAAGCCTGAAAGCACGCCGGCGTCAAAGCGTAAACCAAACACGAGAAAGGAGGGATCACATGATGAAGAGCCGCATGTATCATCCATTTCTAAGAAGAGTGGCAGTGGAGGTCGATTGTCCGCATCCCAAAAGAGTAATAAAACGGGCAACAGAATAGCGAAAGCCAAAGTGAAGTTGTCTGCAAAAGGTAGCATAAACACCCGACTGTCAAAATCTCTAAAGAAAAGTCAAGTGGGCGGGAAAGAGGCAGAATTGTCAGAGAAGATGTCCTCTAAACAAGATTCTGGCCGGAATACTGTGCAGAGCGAACCCGAAAGCTTTGATCAGGAAAGTGTACCACGGTCAAATCCTAACCTATGCGGAGATAAGTCCATGAAGCAGGCTCCCGAACAGGCTGAAGAAAGTGAGCCTGACTGGACAAGTTTATGCCAGTCGAGCCCAAACCATGCAATCCTTGCCCCCAAATTTTCTGGATCTAAAATCCTAGGCTTCACACAAAGCCCTGTCTCAAAAAACCTGTCAGACACTCATGTTCTTAATGAGCAGCGTACATCGCCAATGCTCGGTGTATCTCAAAAACGCCAAGTTAGCCCGGGAGATACCCCTATCACGCCTAATCCGAAGCGGATAAAGTTTGCTCATGACGCAGAACAGGAGGCAGCGGAGGACCCCGATCAAGGTGATCGCGATAACGCTACAGGTTCGCCAGTGACTGCTGCCCCTTCGCGGGTTCCTGGTAATGCTGAAAGTCCATGTCCAGTCAATAGGCATCCTCACGACGAGCCTGTAACTACTGCAACCAAGCAACCCACAGCTGGAGAGTCTTTGAACAACCTTGTGGCAAGCTTGTTTGCTTCTGATTCGGAAGAAATAGAAGCCGTGCAACAACGGTCACAAACACGGCGTAAGAGTTCTCCGAATCCCAGGCCAAACGGGGGAGCTCCCCAAGAGACTAAGACGCCCCATTCAACAATACTGCAATTTGGCCACCCCGCTGTGTTGAATTTGTCCAGCAACAGCAAACCGGCCCCTGCTTCACCACATGCGGAGTCCAAAGCAATCTCCGGGCACGTCTCCAGTGAGGAGGTTGAAATGGACTTGGAAAGGGCTATCCATCAGACAGAAAAGATTGATCCATTCAAAGGCCGCCACAATACTCAGAGATTCCGGGCGAATCCTTTTACTCGGCGTCTGACTGGAGATTCTATGAATGATGAGCCACAGCCCCCTAAGCGCACAGTCAAGGTCACTTATGGAAAGCAACCCTATCGAGATTCTCTAACTGTAAACAGAGGCAACAATGGTGAGGAGAGGCCAACGTACCGGGGGCGAGAACCGTCCTATCCAAAGCATGTTATACAAAGGGAGGCACCCTTACATAGCAAGGCTGCCACTTTCGGCCGAAGTCCACGGCCAATGGATAGTAGAGCGGACGGTGACATGGATATGGACGAAGATGATACCCTGATCGCACAAGACGATCAATCTCTCGTTTTCCACAAAGGTTCTCCGATTTATATACGCTCATCATCCGCAAGCAGTCACAGCTCTACCTCACGAGAGCCAGCCTCAGAAGAAGAGGAAGACGGGCCCGGTGACGAATTACCGACCGAAGAAGCTGAGGAGATGGAATGGCAAGCTGCCCTAGAGCCCCACCAACGCGCTATTGGCGATGCTCTCAGACACATCTCTCGCCGTCTTCTGCGTCACCTTGTGGATAAGGAGACGGCTGTTAAAGATATTGCAGAGTTGTATAAGAGGGACGGACAACAGGTTATTCAGAAGCTTGTTGAGCGCCACCAAGATGAGCTGCAAAGGTTGTTCGAGGAGATTAACCAACAGAAGGTTGTTATGAGGAAGGAGTTTGGGGATTTGGCGAAAAAGTTGGCGGGGGAGAGGAAGAAGCTTGTCAATAAAGACGAGAAGTCTCTGAGGGGTGGGGAGTAAGAAGCGGAAAGGGGACCAACCGATTCTGCCGCCATCCCAGAAGCCATCAACATCTACTGAGACAGTTTGTCTATTGTGCACTTGAAAAGTACCGATTCTTTCACAATTTCAGTGGGCTTTAAGATATATCTTCTAGCTGCTACGGCTTCTTCCCGTGTCCTCAAACATTGCCACTAACTGGACAAGGAATGTCTACTAGTTATGGTATGTCTTTTTACTGTGGAGAAAAGCGGGGTTACGTTCTTCCACTTCTATTGGTTATACTTGTACATGTACACTACTGTATGGTTTGATATTAGACTCAACGCTTTGATTCGATATATTATAAATGGATCTGATAGCCATCAGCCACAGGAAGGCTCCAGTCGCTTCTGCTATTGGATATATGGCTACTATACGTTGTGAGATATTGGGACATGATGTTATGGCATGTGTAGTTGTTCCCGGACACGATGGAAACGAAACGACAGTTTAGCAAATGATACTTGTAATTCAACATATAAATCTTTTTCAACGTACGGAGCTTAATAAGAGTCGACATTCATCTCCAGAACCCAATGTAATGCTATAATTCAAGATTCACGATTCCCGTTCTACAATCCCTCCACCTAATCCACCTCAACCTACCTATAAAACCACACTTCCACAAAATTCTCTCAACTCACAAAAGTGGCCTCCTATACAACGCAGTTATCAGGCGGTTCATGCCGCACCACTGGAAATACGCAAATCGATGGTTTCGAAGGGATTGTATAACTTCCTCTTCCGCGGTCTTCGATGGATATAAAAGTTACCTATATAAGAAGAGAAAAAGATGTGGAGAACCAGGAGCAGAGGCCTTGCTGAGAAAGGGAGGGAGTTCTTTTTGGGGGAGTTGTTTCTTTTTCTTTTTTTTTCAAATGAACCGGGAATGTATTGGTAAGATATACTTTTTGTTCGCAAAGTGCGTAGACTTGTCTCAGAAAGATGATTTTTATCCCTCCGGGATAGTTTGGGTTATAGGCTTTCTAATGTGGCGTTAGGTGGACTTACTATCAGATATATAAGTTTGGTAGGGTGGATGAAAAGCGAGAAGGTTATGGGTTATTTTTATGCTTTCTGAGAATACGTGCAGCTTTTTTATTTGGTTCTAAGAGGTATTGATATTTATATACACATTTCCTGTTCCTATGCTGAATTCATCGTTCTCGTGTATTCATGGCTCATTTGCTTCGTTCCATGGGTATGTTGTGTGGCCCAATCCCACTCGATGCGTAGGACTCGGTGACAATTCTGGGAATGTAGGAAATCATTAAGTTGGTGCCGACTCCGCATATGTCTGTCTTAACCTTACGTTTTTTCACTTATTCCCACCAGCGTCATCCGTATCCGCAGTACTTAGGTCGGCTCCATGCCACTCATCTCACCATCGTTCTTCTCAACCCCAGCACAACCGCACCAACCATCTCAAACTCACAACCACACCCACTAGCATCATTACCACTCCAACAACCATCCCTACAATAACTCTCCCCCTCATCTCCAACGCATCCCCAATTTCCAACTTGCTAACCTTCCTAATCTTCCTATGCAAATACCACCTCTTTCCCTCCTCTCCTGTCCCCTTCTCTTTCCTCCCCGCATTCTTCAAAACCCCCTCCGGTTCCACATGTCCTCCTCCACTACCATTCAAACTGAGAACCGAATCCCTCCGTCCCCAAGCGGAGCTAGAGGGGTCTTGGTACGGCTCCGGGGCTATCCAGGTCGTGGGCCAGAAGTAAGAGAGGACTTTGGAATTGTGACGGGTGCGGCGGACGCGATCGCGCCAGTTAACGAAACATAGGGAAAACAGGAAGGAGAGGAAAAGGACGGGGTTGATAACGGATCGCGTGAAGAGGGATTCTTCGGACTCTGGGATTTGAGAGTGCAAAGGGTCGGACTCTGAAGAGGGAGGAGAGGGGAGGGGGGTTGTTGGAAGGGACCAAAAGGGGTCTTCTTGGGATTCCTTAGACTTTTGGCGCCGTTGGTGAACAGTAGGTAGGGAGTTGGGTGGTGAAGGGGGAAGAAATCGATGGGAGTGGTTGGAGGTGGTTGAGGCCATTGGGGACTTTCCCAATTTTTTTAACTTTTTTTTGCTTTTTGTCCGTGGTCCTAGTGAACCTTTCTCTCAAGGTTACTCAGTCCTACTCTTATTATCTACCTGATTCAGATTTGTGTTCCTCTCGACCTCTTTGAAATTTGAACTGTTGGTCCTTTGTGTTCTGAGAACGGATCAGGATCCCACTCGTTTCGATTGTTGCGCACAGCGTGATGTAAAGAGATGACCTACGTGGTATTGACTGGAGATAAGTTCCTTGCGTAATGTTGTTTTTCTCAGATGCTGTGGAAGGAAGTTGTGCGAAAGTTATACCAAGGTTGCTGGCAATTGGAGTGTCTCAGCTAGTACTTGGCGCCGAATGGTGAACGAAGATGATATTATCAAGGGTCTTGGAAGGTAAGAGTGCTATGATTGGCAGAGTTGATCGAATCTCAATATATGAGCGGAAAATAAGGGTTTATACATGGTCGGTACTGTGCGAGAGAAATCTGACGTGGACCCTGGAGATGTACAGAATGGGACGTCACTGTCACGTGATTTACATATACGAGCAAGGCGTTTCTTATCGATAAACAAACGAGGATAGCCGGAGTTAAGCGACCGGAATATCGGGCCAACGCTAAAGCCCGTCTCCGATCACCGACTCTTTCATCTCGCAAGACAACCCCAAACTATCGTGCCATGCATGCGTCAGCCGGGCAGTGCATGCCTGGCGCCTAGATATAGGATTCCTATCTCTCGCGGGAACAAAAGAGAGAGCAATCTATAACCTTCTATCTTTCCCCTTGACCTCACACAGCCTGCTTACTCTTGGCTTCGCTCCGGACGAGATTTCGCGGACGTACTTCACTCGCGCCATTCCCATTTCATTCCTCAATCCAAACTTCTGGCTGCTATTTCTTACTCAACAATCACTTTTCCTACCTTTCCAAAGTCTTTTCCTGCGATTCAAGGTATCGATGTGAGAGAAAAGAGTTTGCAGCATATCACTCCTTTTTAAGCCTTCTCACTATTGCAAATTCTTGGCAATTCGCACCAGCAACGGACCAGAATGCCGAAGGCCTCCCCGGAGCTGGCAGTTCGCAAGAAGATGCGTAAGGGGACACATAGTTGCTTTGAGTGTATGTTGATCTGATTATTCTAACATTTTCTTCCACTGTTGGAGAAAGAAGATTGGGTTTTCCGAGTCCCCACTAAGTCTTTCCTGATACTGTTTTGATGTCTGCTTGGATATGTCAGCTGTTGTTGTCTCTAATTCATCACTGATGCTGGGCAGGTCGTCGTAGGAAAATACGATGTATCTACCCTCCCGATAACCCAGATGTCTGTTCGGAATGCTTTGCGCGGGGTTCCCGGTGCATCGATCAAGAGCACGCCAGTCCAGACATCGTCGTAGACCATAGGAAGAACTTGCGCGAACGTGTCTCTCGTTTGGAGGCATTGGTTGACTCTCTCCTTGATGAACGCAGTGAGAAGCCCGGTAGTGTCGACTCGAACTCAACAAAGATCCCTGACGCCGTCCACCGGGGCTCTTTCACAACTGCCACCTTCTCGGCCGCCTTACCGCCTACTCCTCTCTCGTCAAAAGCCTCTTCATCTGTGTTTCCTGTTGGTGGGCAACCAGCTGCGTCGGAACGAGGGAATCACGTACCGATCCTCTCTGTGCTTGAAGATGCAGTAAGTTTATATGTTCCGGATGGAGTTCGGTCTTAACATGTACTTAGCTCAATGACGCGGAAGAGCGTATTAAAGAAAGGTTGGAGTCTCAATACAGTGGATGCGCTCCACCATCACCAGGTGCGAATGCTGAGCGGCTTACGGTCACTTGTAAGAACGACGATGGTATTGATGACACCACCTCGGCGGCACATCAAGCCAAACGTGAGCGGACTAAGAATGCGTTATTAGCTGTCTTACCTCCCTATGAGCAACTCGACAAGATACTGAATAGCAATGACGAATGGTGGGCAACGTGGAGAAAGAAATGCAGTGGCACATCCGGGAATCTTGGACTCGCCCAATTTGCTTCAAAGGCGCTTGCAGGGGGTAATATCGGTGCAATTGGCTTAGTCGTAATGTCAGTTGGTATTTGCTCTGAAGACGAAGATGTTGACCGCTATATCGAGGCTGTAGACCGATACGTATTGGCAGACGACGAATATGCCGCTACCTTGGAGGGTATGGAGTGCTTGATCCTGAAGGCCAAGTGGTATGCAGATGTGGGTCAACCACGAAGGGCTTGGTTAGCATCGCGGAAAGGCCTTATGTTTGCTCAACTCATGGTACGGCTCCTTAGCAACATAGTTTCTCACCACCGCGTATTAACGATCCTACAGGGGCTTCATCGCAAGCGAACGACCTCTGCTGCCCATGAGAGCATCTGGTGGTCTCTGTACCATGGAGATCGGTTCATGTCGTTGCTACTCGGCCTACCCTACGGTGTAAATGACTCACACTGTGATTTATCTTTCCATGAAATGGAAGGCGAGCATCTAGCACCCCTGGTATTCATGAACAAAATGTCCATCCTGGCTGGCAAAGTTATTGATAGAAACCAAAGCACAGATGAACCATCTTTCGCCTGGGCACTTCAACTGGATCAAGAACTAGAAAACCTCTACAAAAAATTGGATCCGAGTTGGCTTGAAACTACCGCCTTGGTAGTCGATGTCGAAGCAAATGCCGCGGAGCTGAAGGAGCGCTGCATGGCCCAGATGGTCTATCATCAGATCCGCGTATACCTGCATCTTCCATTTATGCTCAAGTCTGAATCGAACTCCCGCTTTAGTTACAGCCGTACCGCATGTCTCAACGGATCACGAGAAATAGTCCGGCTATACCAGAGCCTTCGTACCGGTGGTGTCCAGCCTTTGTATGAGTGCAAAGCAGTGGATTTCATTGGCTTCACAGCGGCAGTATTGATTACGCTCGGTTTGTTCAATTATGGCGCGACCCATGGCATGGGTGCCACTCCGAAGGCTCAGGAAGGGGACATCCGCCTCATCGAGATCAGCATTGATATCTTCCGACGAGCTTCATCGGAAAAAGGTGGCAAGGTAGCACAGCAGAGTGCTGATGTTCTGGAAGGAATGCTTCAGAAACTGAGACACGGCAAATGCGATGGGTTTTCGGATTTTGTCATCCCTTATTTTGGAACCATCTCTATCAAGCGTGGCGGTAAGCCTGGGCTCCCTGTCCGGAAGATGGATGAGCATATTTCCGTAATGGGTATCACCTCAAATCTTTCGCCGAATCCTCCACCAGGCCAAATCACTCCGTCCTCAGAGAATGATAATCTATTCGCGCAGAAACCCGCATCGTCGTCATCAAAGGAGCCGTTCAACTTCGATGCGGATACATTCGTTTCATACGAAGGATTTTACAACATGAACGGCAACAACAACAACAACAACAACAACAACAACAACAACAACAACAACAACACTGGCACTGGATTCGACACCCAGATCACCGAGGATGGTATGAACAACTTCCCTCTCCCAACAAACAACTTCTCGTGGCAAAATATGCCCATGGACATCGACCAAGACTGGAGTTGGTTTTTGAATGACAATCAGGCCGCGATGCCGCTGGTTACGCCGCAGCCGGTCGACTCGCAATTCACGCAACATAACTATATGGGATTTTGATGATATTAAGGAGTTGAATAAGATATAATCTCAGGCACGACTCACTGGAACGGCACAGATATGTCTGTTATATGACTACTGCACACTATTTTTTTACTTTTTATTTGATATCCAGAGTCTCCTCTCATCTCTTTTTAGAGAACCATGTAAAACACACAGAATTTTAAATGAATGCGCACAATCAATGTATGGAACACCGACAACTTCGCAACGAAGCTCATCTTTGCAAAGTTACTAATCAGCCCTATCGGTGAATCTTCGGATTAATACTGCCCTATGACGACAGCGGGGCGTAACGTCACTGGTGCGGTATGTCCCTGCGTAGGGTTGGCAACGCACATGAACTAACATTTTAGTTACAAACGTACGTTCAGGCGTTTAATAGCAGTGTAAGCTAACTAAGACGTTCTTGCCAGCTGAGTAAGGCTAGTTCTATATTAGTAGCGGTCAGCAGAATGGCTAGGAGCAGAGTATAAAAGCTTCTATAGGGCTTATTCGTAGGTGCTCTATAGGATACTAACTTTCTGCTGCCCATATCTAACGCTTACACATCGTTGTCGTTAGGGATGGTAAACATAACATTTACTAATACTTATCCTTGGCTAAAAACTGTGTAAATGTATATTTGTATATATTCATTCGGTAAGCGAATGCTGCATATTATGTGTGTGCCAACCTAATCCTTGCATGGGTTTTCGGTGCCCCGCGGGCGAGAACCCTCCCTCCAGCAACCCTCACCCACCAACATATGCAGGCAGCCGCTCACCCTACACAACTCTATCACAACTTATAACCTTCCTTGCGCCTCTTTTCTGACTCCCCTCTACCTGGATCTCCTTTGATCTATTTATTCCGCTGAAACGACTACTTGCTTACCACCTTCCGACTTCCGCAATCATGACTTCTGGCTTCCACCCATTCAAGGGTAAAGTGAGCAAGCACTTTGGAGATTCTGTACGTTCCCATGGTAGCTGTCACCCCGATATGTGCTCATTTTGAGGAATAGCTGTCGCCAGAGGATGCATACCTGAGCTGTAAGTCCTCAGACACGGTGTCATGGCAAAATTGACACATAACTAATACAATTATAGACCATGACATACGGTGTATGTACCCTCCAACCTTTACTTCCCATCCTCATCACTGCGCTCCCCTCTTCGATCCCTCGACTTAACGTGGGCTGCCTCAATTCAGTGCTGACGAGGATGCAGTGACCAAACTGGATGTGGACTGCATAAAGAATGACTGGTTGACGGATAATGTACACTCACACTAGAGCTCCCACTGAACTTAGAGCTCTCTTGAGCTAACAGAACAAATACAGGCTATAGCATTCTGGGAAGAGTATCTCTCCCTCGCGGTTCATCCTTCTACGGCCCTCCGCTAACCCACCGCCCCCAGAGTCCTCGAACATGAAGAACTCTCTAAATTCCCGCGCTCATCGATCTCACTCCTCCGCCCAAGCATGTCCTTCATGCTAATGCAAACCCCTGATCCACTCACCCTCAAAGAGGCCCTCCCCGACTTCAGCAACAAGACCCACATCTTCCTTCCCATAAACGACAATCGCGACGTTGAGCACGCCGAAGGCGGATCTCACTGGTCCCTCCTCCTCGTCTCCATCATCGACGGCGTCTCCTTTCACTACGACTCGCTCTCGCCTTCCAATGATGCGGAGGCGCGGTCCACCAGTTCCAAACTTAGCGTCCTACTCGGCAAACCACTGCGTTTCATCCAGATCGACGACTCGCCACAGCAGGACAATGGCAGCGATTGCGGAGTTTTTGTGTGCCTGCTCATGAAACATTTGCTCATGAAACGTCTGCTCACCGCCGATGCGAGTAAGAAGATTAGTATGAGTATGGAGGGCCGGCAGGTCGATGCTACGCTAGGCAGGAAGGAGATGTTGAGGACAATTGAGCATTTTAGGAAGGAGGCTGAGAGGAGAAGATCGTATGTGTGCCGTTCCTTATTCTTTCTTGACTTCATGGAGATGTTTGGAATACCTCCCCTTCTTGTCCAATATCTTTGGGCCTTCCTTGTACAGCACCTCCACCCCCCATGTGGTACGCTATTTTGCTGCCTCGGCTTCTCCTGAGCCAGGTTAACTTGACGGTCAGGAAGCGGAGGTCGATTTGACTGGCGGGAATACTGATTTCTCATGCTAGAGCAATTAACTGACGGATTCATTTTTGCAGACAAAGCGAAAGTCCACACCGGAAGGGCAGCACGAAAAGCAAGAGTCCACCCAGGATAGGAGACGAGAACGAGGACCTGAAGAGCGATACAAAGAGCGACATCTTGAGCGAAGACAAGAGCATCATCTCGAATGGGAGCAATTGAATCTGTCCAATGGTCCACCCTTTAAAGGGGGTGGACGCCTTCGATTGGGGGTTTCAATTGCAATTGCTCACATTAGCTATATTTGTTTTCTCCAGCAATTTTCATGGAGAAAAATGGACGGGTCATAAAAGCCATCCCTTTTTTCGTAGAGGTTGTGTGGCGTTGTCTTTCTTCACTTCCAAAACTTTCCACCTGTGTGAGCGATGCATGTTTAGCGATTTGAGCATTCTGTTATGAATAAGTGTTTCTGAGCATGTAATTCGGATCGGAAGGATGGATACGCATAGTTATGATTGGCACGTCAGCATGAGCAGCTGGGGGAGTAATGGTGTTTTCAATTAAGGGTACATGCAAAATCATACATATTGATTCATAAATTTGTGATCTCCTCTCCTTTCCTTGACACCTTACCCCGACAGGATCTTATTTCTTCCTAATCACAGGAAGCCTGTGGCCCCTGATTTCGGTACATATAAGGCCCATGCCCAGTTCTGATATTCCGCACTCCAGTTTCACTCATATAATACACCGTGAATAGGCACGATATTCACTATCAAACAGACCCACCGTAGCTCTACAAATGTAAATCCAGTTATATACCAGCACCAAAGCCTCCCCTAATGAAGCGCCACTGTTCTATTCCGCTCCGCTCGTGATGGAAGTGCATAATCCTACCTACTTCAACAGCAACGACCGTATGATTTTCACTTCATCATATTGAGCTGCCGGACCGCCGTAGATTTCTGGCATGATCGATCTCTGTTACATGAGATACTCACTACAGTTCATATTTTACTATTTTATACTATGGGTCGTATTCTCAAAGATAGGCTACTATTGAAGTTGATGAAGTGATGAAATCTGAATTGAAGTGATGTTTATGTAACAGCAAGAAAAGAATATTCGTGAAACTAGAAAACCTGAGCCATAATAGTGAGCTCTTCTCCCGGCTAACAGTTACGTAGAACTCGATAGGGTTCTGGATGTAAGCGAATGGATCCTCTAGGACAAGTCAAGGCAAGGTGGGCATAACTTAGATAGACGACAAAGTTAAACTGGTAGAACGAATAGATGTGTAGATCTAGAGTCCATAAAATCTTCAGAAGGGGAGAGCCCTGGGGGGGCTTGTTTAAAGTCTGGAATTGTGACGATAGAGCTGTATACGGAAGCTCAGGAAGCCGGAAGAGAATATAAAACCCCACGCCTTCTCCTTCTGGACCTATCGACTCAAGAATTACCTGATTCATATTAAGCAACAGTCTTGAACCCCTTTATTTTTTTTATTTTTTTAACCATTCTTTCTATAGCGTTTTACTCCGCCTCCTTCTTGATACGAATACCCTTTGAGAAAGGCATTTCTTGTACATGCATACCTTGGAGAGAAAAATATATATATATAATGTACTCTTCCCAATTCAATTCCTAGGAACGAAATATTCACACTGCTACTCTAACTAATCTAGTGAAGTATTCTGAGTTCTCCCTCCTTCCCGTCTGATTCGCGGAAGATGTCGATACTAGTGTAGGCAAAGTAACAGTGTTATGGCATCCCTAAATTGCCGTCAATTTTTAAGAAAATAAACAGGCATAATCAGGGCTATTATTGAGCATGGTTGCTTGTATAGTTTAGTTAAGGATAGAATAGCCAAAAAAAAAAAGAGGGAGGAAAAATAAAGTCTAAGAATAGATGCTTCGAAGGAAAGTGCTGATTCAACCATTAACCTATAGACCTTTTCTTATTAAAGTTATCATATTTAATAATACCTTGGTAAACTAGACATTTAAAGAAACATCCAGGGCAAGACTCTTCATGAATTGAAATGCCTGATGATGGAGAATATTACCCCTTAAAGTTCATTTCAAAATTCATTTATCACAGCATACCTATCGGCTGTTAAAGGAATGTAGTTTGGAACGAAGCTTTCAATATATAAACAAGAAACTGTATAAAGAGAACAACAACTAAAGAAATGAAATGGGATGCAGGTCAGTAGGACCGGCCCAGGAGTATTAGGTATCTTGCCAGAAAGACAATGCCAGAAAGCACATAGATGATCAATCTGAAGGGAAAGAAGAAATGTGGAAGCCATGACGCAAACATTGAGCAGCCGTAAGTTATACAGTCGTGAAAAAATGTGCTGACGAAAGCCCCTTCGGTGCACCTTCCCATCCACCTAAACCCCTCATACGTCAGGCTGCGCAAAAAACAGCACAATCTCCCCCTTCTCATTCCTCCTCAACCTCATACTCTTCCACAACTCCTTCTCCTCCTCCCCCTTGCCCAGATCCCGACCCCACCTATCATACCTCTCACGATGATACCTCTTCAAGGCCTTGTTAATGCTCATCCCCCTTTCACTATCAGGCCCTTTGTTGACAAAAGACATGAACAGTTCCGCCCTCTCCTGCGCAGCGTCTTTGACCGCAAGATCGGTACTGCCACGAACGATTAATGCGCCGACTTCGCCGCTTGTGCCGTTTGAGGAGGCCGATTCTGGATGGTATTCGATGGCCTTGACGGCCTTGTGCTGGCGGTCCGGCGACACAGATGACGAGGTATCTCTCCGCCTCCGTTCCCGATGCTTCCTCTTCGCCCCCGCACTATCATCCCTCCTCTTACTCTTCTTCTTACGTTCCCTCTCCCTGCCCCTTTCCCTCTCTTTCTCACGTTCGATCTCGGCCTTCATTTCAGCCTTCCTCTCCCTCTCCTGCTGGATCTCCCACTCCCTCTGCGCCTTCGCCAGCGCCTTCGACGTACTCTGCTTCGCGCGCTTCATCGGGCTCAGCGGGCTTGCCTCAACATAATCCCCCGAGTAGTCCGGGCTAGGCGGAAACTCTCTAGCGAGGAGACGGCTGAGGCCGCCAGTGAGGCCGGAGTGCAGAGGCGGGGCGTCGGCCATGGTGACGTCTCTTTCGCGCTGGGCGCGGACGAGCTCCATGTCGAGCTCCGAGGGGGAGTTGCGTTTGCGTTTGCGGTCTGTGGTTTTTTTGGAGCTGGTGTCGAGGTCTTTGTCGGCGGACTTGGTGCGGCGGTGGGTTTTGGGGGCGGGTGTGGTGTAAGCGGGGTCGGCGAAGGAAGGGACGGCTTCGCGGACGTCGTAGGTGGATTGATGGCGTTCGTTGGAGGCGCGGACGGGGTCATTGCCGTAGGAGAAGCCATTGTTTGTTGTTGTTGCCATGTTCTCTTCGTAGACGGGTGGAATCGAGTCTTCGATCATGCGCGACTCATCCGTAGGGTATCCAACCCTAGAAGCATTGGGAGTTGAGGAAGTGTCGAGGAAGTCGAAAACGTTTACGGGAGGGAGTGCAGCTTGTTCTTGATATCCTAGGGAATGCGCCGCAGGGGGAGGACTGGGAGCGCGGGGCGGTGCATCGACAATGGCGACAGCGCCGGTTTCGGCATCGATTGTATCTTCGACATATGCATTCCGTGGCACAAGCGCTTGCGAGCCATTCTGAGTATTGTTGTTCTTCTGATTCTGATGCTGATTCTTGGGCTTCTTTTCCTTGTAGAGAGCGCCTTGGTACTTCTGGGCCTCGCTGATGCAGCTCTGTATGGAACGATCGGTTAGCCTCCACTCGAAGCACAAGTTCCGCAACCGGTTACACAGAATTGAATAACAACAACATGATAGTAAACAAAGTTTGAAGCTAGAGGGTTGAAAAGAGATCGCAAAAAAAAAAAAAAAAAAAAACCAAAAAAATCCAACAAGCGCATAGACTTACAGTATGAGCTCGGTACTCCGTGCCATAGAAATGCACCATACAATCTATGCAAGTAAAACTGGCTCCATGGCATCTGTTACGATGGGGATCAAGCTTCTTCTTTGTAAGAACATCCCCACAATTCTAATCACCAAGGTGAACAAAGTCAGCATCTCAAGCCATTCTAAGGGGTAGTGGGAATTCCTATGCGGGCCTAACAGTAGAAGCGCTCCGGGGTCTGCATGGAGTAAACATACCTCACAGGAGAACGAGACCATATTGGCCTAAGGGAAAGCAGAGTAAACAATTAAAATTTGCTGAAAGAGCGGTGTACAGGTGTTTGACGGGCAGTGGATGAAGAAGAAGAAGAAGAAGAAGAAGAAGAAGAAGAAGAAGTAGATTCCACTTCCTTACAGCAGTAGAAGCGCAGCCCCGTATTGGTATCGATTGCGGCGGGGGGGGGGGAAGGGTTTGTTGGAGGGGGAACTGGGGGGTTCTTCAATTGTTGTGGTGGTGGTGTTTGATGAGCGGTTTCGAAAGACGCGCATGGACTCCAGCGACAAAAGCCACGGCGAATTTTTGTTGGTCAAGCCACACGTTCCCCTGACGGCTCCAAGCGCGTCTGATGCAAGATCGCGCCGTACACCTGTGCCATAAATACATCACGCGAACACCTCAACAGCCCTGAACAGCCCTGAACAGCCCTGAACAGCCCTGAACAGCCTTGAACAGCCCCAGATCATGAACAAATGTTGGCCTGATGGTGTTCAGCCCTGGTCGCACGCCATAAACCCACTTCAAGAGTACAGTTTGATCTTCAACTGACCAGATAAAGTCTCATTTTACAAAAACATATTGGGGAATACCCTCCAAGACTGCGACATTCGGTACTACCCCACGCTTGATTGCCTCGTCTCACCATTCTCTATAACACCTAGATCTGACATAACATCGCGGAAACGTCGCAAGTAGACACTTTACTTTCTCTATTGTAACCACATCCAACTATAGACAGAGGTTGGCTGGCTTACTTTTCCGGCAATGCCCATGATTGGAGGCTGATCCCGTGCCATCCTATTTGCCATGTCCACTCTAGAGTCCGGCACTTGCAACCTTTCTACCTGCTGCTTTGGTATATATCCCCATGTCAGTCCATATGCAGCTCTACACGAGCAGGCGTATTCGACATCTTGTAACACCGGCTGACGGACTGGCCTATAACATGCGCGACAAGTCATACGGAATGTCAGCGCGTCATTCTGGTTCTACCCCGGATTTATGCCGTCTTTACTAGTAGAAGCAAATATAGCTCTCTTGTGAGGGGATGCAGTGATCTTCCCGTATCTCTAGCTGAACCTTCCTACGTCCCTTGTCGTGTTCGTGAGAGCTGCTTCCGCACAAGAGACCTGAGGCCAAATTCCCTCCCCTTTTTTTGAGTTCGGATATAGTGTTCTGTATTGTTTCTTTCGGATCCCCTCATTTCGGCTCTTTAGAAGGTTTCAGATCTGAATCTTTAACCTCATCATCCGCACACCCACAATCATACGCATCCCCAATATTCTCACAATTATACTCCTCTTTCCCCAATCTCTTATTAACAACATTATGCACAAAACAGCCCCACATAGCTGCCGCCGACCTCGACGAAACTTGCGGCGGGTATTTTGCGAGGACTTTTCCGAAATGTTCGGCGCACTCTCCGCTGCAAACAAAGTTAGCTTTCTTGTATGACCTGGATTTACGAGGGCTGCGCGGGTGGCGTTCGGAATACGTACCATGGGTACAATCTTTGAAATAGATGTACGAATGATCGCAGGGCTTCTTTCTCGTCATCAGTGGGTTTCTCGGGGAATCTAGCGAAGGTTGTATGGAGGACTTTCCATGCTGCGCGACCTAATTCTGCCCTGTGATTATTGGAGAATGGTTAGCTCAAATATTCTTTTAGTGGCTCCTGCTATCACGCGGAGCGGAGTGGAGCTATTTGCTCAGGTAGACGTACTTCGCAGTCGCATTCCCTAGTTTGGGCGCAATTGCATGACCAGTCAAAGAAACCCCTTTGAAATTCCCTGCATGACTCTGTTGCCGTTGTGCTGGTTTGAGTGCTGCGGGTTGTCTGGCGTCTGCTTGTCCACGGTATGATCCTAAGAAAAGTATCGAGACGAGGGCGGCTGCGAGAAGGATGAGGGTTAAGAAACGGCGGCTTGCGCCTGACAGTATCATATTGAAGTTGCTATCGGTAGTCTGGGAAGTATATCGTGAGGTGAAATGAAGTTGTTCTTGAAAGAGTCTTGGTTGCGGGAGCTTTGAGACCTTCAGATCGGAAGCTTCAAGGAAGCTCCGGGCAAATGTCTATTCAGGACCAACCTCCGACTTGCTTATGTAATTAGACAATCGCCCCCTACACATGATGCAACATTCGAATAATCAGCACGCGAAGAAATTCATTCACGGTCCGGCGTTCTTCGGAACAACTCTCAATTCACTCTTGACTCTTCACAGTCACGTCGGAGATGCTTACCCCACGATTTGATTATCATACTAAGCCCGGATGATGCCGGCTGCTGCAGGGACTGACGATGTTCCGCCGACATCGCTCCGGGGCTGCTTATTGTACAAATTTCCATAAACATCAACCAGAAAGTGATATTCGAACCTCACCTCTCGCATAGTACCACTCTTGACTTCTGTATATACACAACACTTTCTTAGACGCAATGTCCTATACATTTCCTCCTCCACCAGTCAATACTATTGGTATGTTGCTCCTTATTCGAGAATGAACATTTAATACAGCCCCACCTCATTATACTCGACAAGGCATTCAGGCATTCTGCTGACAGGTGCTCTATAGACTGGAATAATGTCGGATTCAAGATTCGCGAAGGTGAGCGACCGGTCTCATTCTCTCCGGTGGAAGGAATAGGCAAAATCAGCCCTTAATTGGCGCATAAAAGAGATATCTATGGGATCATGATTTTCATATCTACACTACTGGATCAGTCCTACTTCTCTCCCCTCTATACGCGCACAAACCGCGACCAATCTAACCCCCACCCCTCCCAGTGGCCGGCCACGTCGAATCCCACTACTCCGTCCACACTGGCGAATGGACGAAACCCTCCTTCGTCGAATCTCCCTACCTCCGCCTCCACGGCCTGTCCCCTGCCCTAAACTATGGCCAACAATGCTACGAAGGCATGAAAGCCTTCCGCACCCCTTCCAACACCATAACCCTCTTCCGGCCCCAAAAAAATGCCGAGCGCATGCAGCACTCCGCCTCCTTCATCTCCATCCCCCCCGTGCCCACAGAGCACTTCCTGGAGTGCTGTAAGTTGGCAGTCGGAATGAACGCCGCGTATGTACCCCCGCATGAGACAGGCGCAGCAATGTATGTGCGGCCATTGCTTTTCGGGAGCTCGGCGCAGCTGGGTTTGAATCCGCCGGAGGAGTATACGTTTGTGGTGTATGTGATTCCTACGGGGGTGTACCACGGCACGCACCCCGTTGATGCGCTGATTCTGGAGGAGTTCGATCGCGCGGCGCCTGAGGGAACCGGGTCTGCGAAAATAGGAGGAAATTACGCGCCCGTGTTGCGGTGGAGTGAGAAGGCGCATCAGGAGGGGTATGGGATTACGCTGCACTTGGATAGCAAGACGAGGAGCGTCATTGATGAGTTTTCGACGTCCGCTTTCCTGGGTGTGAAGAAGGAAGGCGAGCAAATTACCTTGGTGGCGTCGAATAGCAAGAATGTGATTAGGAGTGTAACGGGGGATAGTATTTGCAAGATTGCGGAAAGTTTTGGGTGGAAGGTTGAGGATCGTGAGGTATGTTGGCTGTTCAGACTATTTCCCACAACCTTGTTATGCCCATTTTTGTTATTCATGTCATTTTCCCCCTCGCTATTCCCGCTCTTCTCCTATGCCTCTATTCCCCCTATTCGCTAACCCCTATTTCCCCCAATCCCCTTAAATCCAATCCAAATACCCTTCAACCCCTCAAACCCCCCATCCATTCGGAATCCCCACCTCTATCAAACCAAACCTCCTCTTACCGTCATTGACACAAAATTCTTCAACCCCCAAGCCAAATATCCCCCACCTGTTAACACTTTCACTGCAGATCCCATACACCGAACTCCCCACCTTCTCCGAAGTCCTCGCCGCCGGCACCGCCGCCGCCCTCGTCCCCATCCGCTCTATAACCATGAAGTCTAAAGGAGATAAATTTGAATATAAGGCTGCAGCAACCGAGCCTGGACCTTGCTGCGTCAAATTACTATCAACGCTCAAGGGGATACAGCAGGGGAAGATCGAAGACAAATTCGGATGGTTGTTGGAGGTAGAGAAACCTGAGGGATGGGGGAAGGGAATGGTGGAAGGAGAAGGAGAGGACGATAGCGTGGATAGACTCCCGTAGACAAAAAAGGGAGGAAGTAGAACAGTGTCAGCACGGATGAGGAAGGCACCTGTAGAACGTAGAACAGAAGGGGGGGAAACAGTGTGCAATAAGGACTCTATCCGGACTTGAAGTTAGATATCAGATATGATGAATTCACAAAGGATATGAATAATGAAGAACTTGCTGCTTTGCCTGCAAATCTAATGATATGGAGACCACCGTGAGACATATGCACCTCGACACTGAAAGGAAACAGTGAATGCCATCTACATAAATTTGCTGATTATATATGCGAGTCTAACGTCCCTGGTGCTTTTACTGATCGGGATATTGTCGCTAGGGATTTTAGATAGTTTCAGGCTTGATAGGCACCTACAAGGTCCAAACCACGACCCTACCATCAACACCGCTCGCTGCAAATTCATTAGCCCATATCCCTAGTCACATCAATTCACAGATTCAACTTACTGCTAATCTTGCTCACAGTCCCGCCATTCTCCTCGTAGCTCCTCACCGTATTAATAGTATTCTGGTGTACAGTCTTCAACTTCGTATCATCAGCAGACGCTTTACCCTTCAAATCCATCTGCCTAAACATATTCAGCGCGCTCTCCTCCCTATGATCCTGAACACCCGGCCGCCCCTTCGACTCGAGCGATCCAGCCAACTGCCATCCCGACTCGTCGCCCTGAAGACGATACGCCTCACAATCATAGCCTGCAGCAACGATCTCGTCTTCCTTGGTCCAGACAATGCTCATGAATGGGAGGAGCTGCATGCTGATGCTGACCACAGCTCTGGGCGGCTGCTCAGGGGCGCTGGGATACACGACAGTGAGACTGCTGTCGTGGGCCGCGAACGCGAGGGCATTTCCGCTGGGGGAGAATGCGACGCTGTGGACCCAGCCCGCGGTCTTATTCAAGAACTCTCCGCAAACAGTGTTAAACGGAAGCCGCTCACCCCAAGCAGACGGCTCAGGCCTCGCATCCACACCCTTAACAAAACTCGAGAACACCCTCGCATGTCCATCAGTGGAACCAGCGGCCAAGAGAACGGAGTTAGGATGCCAGGAGACGCAGGTGATGGTGCTGCGGATAGGCTTCTTGAGGTGTTTGGACACCCACCAGTTATCCTCCTCCTCGAAATAGCATACTGGAATCAGGCGGGCACCGGAACCGACGGCGAATTTGGTTTCGGAGGGAGCCCAACGGACGAAGGTGGCGGCGCGGTTGATTCGGAGGAGGACGAGGGTAGGTTTCCAGCCGCCTTCGGGGGAGGGTTCCCAAACATAGGCGTTGCGGTCTGGGGAGATTAGCAACCTGTTAGAGACAATTGGGGGAACAGGACGTGCGAACCTTGAGAGCAGGTCACAATCTTGCCGCTGTTGGGCGCGATGTCGACACTGGTGACGGTCTTGTCATGGCCTTTCAGTTCATCCTTCAATTGGAACTTCCCACCGGCTCTTTGATAGATGTCCACATTGCTCTCACGAGCTACGGCGAGGGTCTGGCGGTCGGCGGAGAAGGAGTGGTCCGCAATGGGATAGTGGAAAAGATGGTGAACTTCTGGAGCAGGCATAGTGATATATATCGTTTCCCTGCAATAGGAGGAGCTCTCTACTACTGCAATTGCGGTGGTTAGAAATTGTGTACAGGAGAGTTGGAGGGGACGGACCAGGCAGTTGGCGGATTGCGGAGGGCGGCCGCCGGTGACATCGACACCGCACAGACCACATAGTCTTGGCAACGAATTCGAGCTTCACCTCTACCTCAACTACCTGCTTGATTCTCCCCACCACTCTGCGACACCTTCTTTCTTCCCCGACAACCTGCATCGCAGAGTGGAAACAGTACCATGGCTTCCACTACCAAGGCCAACCCGCCAAACCAAACGTCAGTACACCCCCGCAATTCCTCAAAGTAATCCTTCTTATAAACCATGAGCTACAGGCTGTTCCTCCGCAATCTCCCCACCACCGGTCAAAAGCACATGAAAAAGGAAGACCTGCGCCGGAATCTGTATATGCTGTTTACAACGTATGGTGCCGTTCTCGATGTCGTCCATATGCGCGCTCCGACGCTGAGGAACACGGCGCATATTGTGTTTCGTGATGTCGAGACGAGTACGAGGGCGATGCGCGCGTTACAGGGGTTCGAGTTCTTTGGGCAGGAATTGGTATGGTCTTTTATTTATACTGTGTTGTCTGGAGGGTATCTGATGCTTTTGGGGGTAGGTCATATCGTATGCGAAGGGCAAATCGGACATCATCGCGAAGCTGGACGGCACGTTCAAGATCCCTACCAAAGAAGTCCCCATGGAGCACCAGGCTGAAATGACGGACCTCCAGCGACAGGTTTTCGGTGGTGGTGCGCCTGCCGCGCCTAAGGCTGCGGCTCCGGTTGCGGCGGAGCCGGAGGCTAAGAATGGGGTCAAGAGGCCGAGGGAAGAGGAGAGTGAGCCGGAAGATGATGAGGATGCGGCTATGGATGTCTCAGACTCAGATTAAGAGATATGACTTGGTTAGGTTTCACCGGCGTTAAGATATCAGGTTATGGGAAAATGTATGAAAGGTATGACCCTTAGATCTGAAACATGCCACTATCTCTTTGAATATAGCCAACTTTTACTAGTTAAAGTTGTGTTCTAAGGCTAGCTAGGTGTCTGCGCCTACAGCTTAATGGCGTTATGAAATCGAATACTGTTCACCTCTGTCATCTTTGCACCATTGAAACAGGAACATATAATTTCAAGTAACCATCTTCTACCTCTATGTTGCTCAATAACCACAACCAAAAATATACTCAATCCAAGGCAGACGAAAGTACGTTCCTTTCAACTCTCTAAACCAAACCCCCCGGAACACCTAACCCAACAGCACCCCCAATAACCCCCATCCAAAGCCAAAAATACCCCTCCAGCGCCGAATCCCCTCCCTCTGAGCACCGCTCCAGCGCGCTCGCAGTATTACATGGATGGACAAACCAAAGCGGTACATTTGTCACTGGGTGGTCCTAGTATCCTGTCAAGATCAAACACATTCTTCTAACCGAAAGCATAACGAATACTTCGAACATTTTTTCAAAAGCGCATCTAGGACTTCAAGCACTGCCTCGAGAATGGAGAGAGAACTTACGGTTAACGTAATCCCTCCTATGACCCCTACATCACTGATTTGTCTCCTAAAATGCTCTGGAATGATGTATTCATACAGCGTCTCGGTCGTTAATGGGTACCTGAATAAAGGATCCTTGATACTGAAATACAGCACCGGTACTTGGTATGACGGTGAGAGTATAATGTCATATTCCAATACCGCTTCGTCGGTATCGCTGGGTCGGTGTCGAAGTGCTTCCTGCGTATTCTAGATCAGTGGAAATGTAAATTAGGGGCGATTTATATATATATACCGCATCGTCTTCTTCGAATTCTTCTGGGTCCGGTTCTTCTTCTTCTTCCTCTTCGAGACTTTCTGATTCGCATTTCTCCCAAGGATCTGATTTTTGTGATTTTTTATTTGCTAGGACTCGAGTAATCCTTAAATATTTCGTATCATGGTTTTGTACGACGTTCACTGAGAGCCAGTCATTTTGTAGGTGTTTCTTGTTGGCAAACTTATTTTCCAGCTGGTAGCAGGCCTCCTCGAACTCAGTAGATGAGATCGAGGGAAATGACGATATTTGCATATTTTTGATATTGTGAGTATAGGGTGGTTGTTGGAAGAGTAAGAGGACTTGGTGAATGGTTAGGAGTATGTATGCGGCTAAGCGAGTCACGGGACATCAATGAATGATATAGCAGTACGAAGTAATAGTGATGAATGTCGAATAACGATCGTCATCCACCCCTCTCTATTCTCATCCCCTATTTCAGTCTTCTAGACAGATTCCTGTCTCTCCTTTCATCCCTCTCCTCTAAATTGTCAAACTGCTCACCCCCCCATTATTCTGACTAACGTACAACTTATTCTTATCCCCCTCCCCTCTCCCAATAACCGCCGCCGTTGCGCCCGCCACACTTGCAAACGTAGCTGCCTTTCCATCCACCCCAACCTTCGTAATCTTTCCATTTGTAGCCACGTAAATAGAGCCATCCGGAGCAAAAGCCATATCATCGCCCTGAATATTCGTCCAAATCGGCGTCACCGCGCCACTCGTCTTCGCAGTTGTCGCGTCAATCGGCACTTTATAAAAGCTATTCTTAAAGATATTCGTATAGTACAGTGTCCCGTTGTTGTAGCGCACGCCGTCAATGCCCATGGGCATACCCGAGGGTGGCGCCATGGTGGTGTCTTGAATCGCGATGCTATATTCACCCGTCGAAATGCTCAACTTAAAGACAGCGCCTTTAAGTGCGTCGCCGACGAGTACGGTGTCGTTGTTCAGCGTCGTGATGCCGTTCCACATCCCCGACTCCGGAACTTGTTTCACTTGCGTAATCTTCGGTGTCGCTTGCGTAAAGTCCAACTTCCACACAGCCCAGGACCCAGCGGTGTTGCGGCCGCCAGAGTACTTGCCCGCGACGACGGCGAAGATGTCCGGTGAGACTTCGGTGATGGCGGCGGAGCAGGTGGCGCCAGTTAGGGAGCCGATTTTCGTGGCCTTTTTGGAGGTGGGGTCGATGGTGTAGATGTCGGAGCCATCGAAGAAGGAGACAATTAGCTGGCCGTTGGAGCGTGCGGCTATACCTTCGACTTGGATGGGGGAGCTGGAGAATTTATAGACTTGGGTTGCGGCAGCTTGACGCTTGATTGAGAGGGCTGAGGAGAGGGTGCTCAAGGACAGAGCCTCGAGGAGGAGGGTGGAGAAGCGCATATTGGAAGAAGTGACGGAGATAACACAATTGATAGAGACAATTCAGAGCATGTTAAAAGAAGGACTTCAGAAGTATTAAAGGGACAGTGAGCCCCACACTTGTCTTGCATTTCTTGTAGAAATGGGATAAAACATATTCATTATGTGAGATGAAAAGCGCTGGGCATGCCATGGATAAATTCCCATATGTGAGATCAGATTAGGGTTCTGATTTTCTTTGTTCTGGAATGTAGGATATATATGATATAAAATCATATAGGGTTAATATGGTTGCTGATCCTAAGCTTTGACTGGTGAAGCATCGATATTAACAGAAGAGGGGAGCTCTTGGAAACATGCAAGGATTGAACTGCCGTGCGGCACGGGTCAGCTTACTTTATATATTCCTTGATCATGGTTAACTCTGATCATAAATGTACGTGGTCTAAAGTCAGATTCTTGGCGTTTCTCAATGGTTGCTCAAAGAGACTTTAGTTAGGAGCTAATCATCAAATGTCAGGATGGGATTCTCTCATAGGAAAAAGATTCTCGAGGCTCTATTCAATTGAAAGTAGGATAAGGTTTCTACGATATAATACATTATACTCTGTACGCGTCATCGACTTCCTCGTACTCGTTGTAAGCCTTTCCGCGGAGTTAAGAGAACTCTAGAACTTGAAGTCCAATGAAAAGGATCTTGGTGCTGCAACTCAAAATGAGGCTCTTTTGAACAGACAGAGCACTCTGCAACTTGTGTCGGGTTTGAAAACGAACTGTTGATACTAAAGTAGATGGGGTTTTAGATGCCAAGGGATGTGCTCAAAAAGTGACAGGTAACCACGCTTGTGTGGAGAGATCTGGGGACTAGTCTCTGCTATCCGATGTCTTGGCATACCTATCGGGGAAAGGTGCCTCTTCAGTAAGGCTACAACCTCGAAGCTCGACGTCAGATCCAACTTTCTCTCAACTTCAACGGACCCTTTCTTTCACCTCTAGTATTTTTTCGTTTAGAGTGATGCCTATTTCTTTTCTAACAAATTCCTAAACGACCAATAAGCACCGAATACCCTCCGTCTGCGGCAGTGAAACGTTCCAACATGCCTGCAACGCACGAGAAGTCCCAGCTCAAGCGTGGCCGGGTATGTCTTAGCTCTCCCTCACGATTCGTACCAGCGGAGCTTTGTATCGCTAACATTTCGCAGCAATCTCAAGGGGAGCAGGTCGATAGCAAGAGGCTCCGCTCAGATGTCGCAAACGGACACGTCAGTCAAGCGCAACTTCCCTCCCCATACACCGCTGGTAAAGATTCGACTGCGACCGATGGTTCTAAAGACGGCACGGTCACGCCTCCCAGCGAACTTCAGAGCCAATTCTCTCAACCGCAACCTACCAAGAGCCCGAAGGCTTCTGGCCTCTCTTCACCACCCTCTGATACTCAACCGTTCTCGCAGTTCGGATACCCTCCAAACTCCCGTTCATATGCAGTCGAAGATGAGGTTGGCGAAGGCGTGTATGGGTACTTGGTTCCTTTAGACAGTCGGTTTGGCGACGTTCTGGTTCTACGTCGGAGGAATGGCTGTCCTTGTCCCGCAAACAGTGCGTCAAAGATCGGGCAGGTCTCGGGCCATGATACCGTCTCTCGAGAGAAGTATGAAGAGCAAGAGGATAAATTTGAGGAAGAGAAGCTTGGCAAAGACGGGGTCATGGCTTCTGGTTACCTTGTTGGACGGCATCCGGAGTGCGGTGAGTTGCCACAACGGTGTCAGGAGTGTTCCGTCCTAATACATCTTACAGACCGGGTACTTAACAATCCAACTGTATCTAACCGTCACTGCCTCTTATTCTGCGAGAGCAAGGGCGGCGATGCTGTCGCTGTTCTGGAAGACCTGTCAGGCAACGGAACCTTTGTGAACGAAGCGCTTGTCGGCCGAAACAAGCGTCGGGAACTCCATGAAGGCGATGAGATAGCCATTGTGGACGACGCCCGCTTCATATTCCGGTACCCTCTCTACCGTGACACCCACCATTTCCGACAGAAGTACATCATTCAAGAGCAGTTGGGCAAAGGTCATTTCGCGGCCGTGTACCTCTGTGTTGAGAAATGCAGTGGAATGCGTTACGCTGTCAAGAAGTTCGAAAAGCGCACTGGTCCTGGCGAGAAGTCCAAAGTCGATGGCTTACAGCAAGAGATTGCTGTGCTCATGAGCGTTAGTCATCCGGCACTCTTGTGCCTCAAAGACACGTTTGATGAGGATGACGGGGTTTATCTTGTTCTGGAGCTTGCCACCGAGGGGGAGCTTTTCAATTGGATTGTCATGAAGCAGAAGTTGACCGAGGCAGAAGCTCGGAAAGTGTTCATACAGTTGTTCCAAGCAGTTAAATACTTGGTACGTGCGGAAGCGTCATGTGCTCGGCTGTATTGCTAACAAAGACCTACAGCACGAGCGCAATATCGTTCACCGCGACATCAAGCCTGAGAACATTCTCGTTACCGACAAGGAGTTGCATGTAAAGTTGGCGGACTTCGGCTTAGCTAAGATCATTGGCGAAGAGTCTTTCACCACCACGTTGTGAGTCGAAGTCCTATTCAACCATATGTAATCAAGCTAACAATCTTTCAGGTGCGGAACACCATCTTGTAAGCATCACCTTGATTGATTCCCGCTTGTGAGAGTTTGTGGTCTGACTTTCCTTAGACGTGGCACCTGAGATTCTCGAAAATACCAACCACCGCCGATACACCCGCGCTGTGGATGTGTGGTCTCTTGGCGTCGTTTTGTACATTTGCCTGTGCGGCTTCCCACCATTCTCAGACGAGTTGTACAGCGCCGAGAATCCGTACACTCTATCTCAACAAATCAAACTGGGCCGCTTCGACTACCCATCTCCGTATTGGGACTCGGTTGGCGACCCAGCCTTGGACCTCATTGACCGTATGCTGGTGGTTGATGTTGACAAACGCATCACGATTGACGAATGTCTGCAACATCCATGGACCACTAACAGTGAAATCAACCCGGCTGACAGCACGGATGGATTGACCGGAGCCATTGCCGGCTTGGACTTTACAAGACGCAAGGTTACGCGGGAGCGTACTTTGCTGGCCGCTATCAACGACATTAAAGTTTCTCGGGTAATTGACGGACATGAGGGACAGCAGCCAGTGAAGGTCTATGAGAAAAATGCTGGCAAGAAGATGATCAAGGCTGACAAACCCGCTCCAGTAAAGGAAGCAACCCCAGCCGCCAAGCGGGCCCCAGAGGAGTTCATTCAGATGGGCGGTAAGGGCGACCAGGTGCTTTACGATAGTGCAGCTCAGGATGAATCCATCTACCCTGGTGATAAGGTGGTTTCAGCAGGGGCTCCTGACGGCATAGACGGAAAGCAAAATGGCAAAAGCAACAAGAAGAAGTGAGGGAAAGCATTTATAAGATGCAGGAGTTCGTGGAGCAGCGGTGTAGCAATGTTTTCCAAGGATGGGCATCTTCATCTGGCGTATCGGAAAGGGGTTTTCTTTGACTGGTTCCCAAATACTTCTCAATGCACAAGGTGTATTATACGGACACATAGCGGCCTCCTCTGCAGCTAGAAACGGCCTTACCAATATCAGAAACATGATGAACAAGATTTGAAAACCGGTTAGAGCACTTGTGAGGATTGTGGCGGAGCAAAGATTGAGTTGGGTAGGCCGTTGTAGAAATGTAGTTGTTTGGGTGGTGGTGATGAGATGGGCTGATAAAAAGGCATCGGAACCCTGATATGGCTGAGCGGAAGCTATAAAGCCGGTCCACTAACAAATGGTGCCACCCAGGATTGTCAGGAACAGCAGAGAGTCCAAGCGCATCCCCCGCCAAGCTTGGCCAAAATTCCCAAGAAACCCTGTCTACAATTTAAATAAGAACGGCGAGTCCCGTTGCTCCAATTTCACATCACCGCCCTCTCCCTCCACCCTCCCTTCTCCTGTATTCTCCTCCTGTCTTCTAGCAAGATGGGACTCTTTACGACAGTCGCCGGGCCATTGGGCGCTTTTACCGCAAACACGTCGACCCCTGTTCTTATCACTGCCTATGTCGCCTCCTTTATCGTTGTGTCCATCGTGCTCAATGTTTTAAAACAACTACTATTCAAGAACCCGAACGAGCCTCCGATTGTCTTCCACTGGGTTCCAGTCATTGGCAGCACGATCAGCTATGGCATGGACCCCTACAAGTTCTTCTTTACCAACCGCGAAAAGGTCGTGTGCCGCCCCTGCTTTGACTGGAGGATGGGACTAACTCTACATATAGTATGGCAACGTTTTCACATTCATCCTCCTCGGAAAGAAGACTACCGTGTGTCTGGATACCAAAGGGAATAATTTCATCTTGAATGGAAAGATCAAGGACGTGAACGCGGAAGAGATTTACAGCCCGCTCTGCACCCCCGTGTTTGGCAAGGACGTCGTATATGACTGCCCCAACTCCAAGCTCATGGAACAGAAAAGGGTGAGCAACACGATAGACAAACCATCGACGGTTTCTGACCTGCCTTTAGTTTGTCAAGTTCGGCCTTACGCAGGATGCGCTCCGCTCCTATGTTCGCTTGATCACCCAAGAGTGTGAAGACTTCGTCAAGCGTCATAAGGATTTCAAGGGACAAAAGGGGACCTTCAACGTGCCCAAAGTCATGGCCGAGCTGACCATCTACACCGCGTCGCGTTCGCTGCAAGGAGAGGAGGTGCGCAACAAGTTCAACTCTAGCTTTGCCGACCTGTACCATGACCTGGACATGGGCTTCAGCCCGATCAACTTCATGCTTCCCTGGGTTCCCCTTCCTCACAACCGCAAGCGAGACGCCGCGCGCAATACGATGATCCAACTCTACTCCGAAATCGTACAAAAGAGAAGGAGCGGCGAGGCAGGCAAGACCGGCCACGACATGATCTGGCACTTGATGGACTGCAAATACAAGGACGGCACCCAAGTTCCCGACCACGAGATCGCCGGCATCATGATCGCGCTCCTCATGGCCGGCCAGCACTCGTCCTCCTCCACTATCTCTTGGATCATGCTCCGCCTTGCCACAAAACCACAACTTGTCGAAGAGCTCCTCCAGGAACAGAAAGCAGTTCTTGGCGCCGACCTCCCTGAAATCACCTACGACGACCTCTCGAAGCTCCCCCTCCACGCCCAAGTCGTCCGCGAAACCCTCCGCATGCACGCCCCGATCCATTCTATCCTCCGCCAGGTCAAGCAGCCCATGCACGTCGAAGGCACGCCCTATGTCATCCCGACAAGCCACTCGCTGCTCTCATCTCCGGGTGTCTCCGCCATCATGCCTGAGTACTTCCACAACCCCAATGTGTGGGATCCTCACCGTTGGGACTCGAACTTGGCGGAGAAGTTGGAGGCCGGGGATGAGGACGAGGAGAAGATTGATTATGGGTGGGGGACTGTTAGTAAGGGAACGAATAGTCCATATTTGCCGTTTGGGGCTGGCAGACATAGGTGTATTGGAGAGCAGTTTGCTTATATGCAGCTGCAGACTATTCTGGTAGCTTTTGTGAGGGAGTTTAAGATTCGGAATGTGGATGGGAGTGATAGAATTGTCGGGACGGATTATTCGAGTTTGTTTAGCAGGCCGCTGAATCCGGCGGTTGTAGAGTGGGAGCGCAGGAATAAGGAGTTGTAGATGGGATAGGATGGGAGCAGGGGTTTGAGTTTGCACGCTGCATATGAACCGGTGTTTGGGAATACCTAATGTAGACCTGTCCTTTAGTGGATAACTGTCAGTTTGAGCGGCATTTCCAGCATACTAGGGGTGGGCGGTCTGTTCTCTTCTATATTTACTTCGTAGGCATTGGTTCTATAATACGACTTTTTAATGAAAAAGCAAATGGTAATATCATTAGGCTTGTTGAAGGTTAATTGAGAGAATTTAAAACATCTCTTATGTCGTAGTAGATGAAAAAAGGAGTCATCTATGTTTTTGCTTTAACTTATAAGGTAAACTTACTATCTCCTCTATTTATACACACATACGTTTTTCTTCGAATAAGATTACGAACTCCTAAAAATGCTTGAAGAGAGCACTATCATCACCATATACTACAGTTTTAGGAGCTAAGAGTGGGAGAAAGCGAGGCGGCCGAGATAGGAGAAGAGTCGTGCTATATGTAAAGGGAAATGAAAGGCTCTAGTAGTCCATGGTATATCCAAATGGTGAACTATAGCACCGAAGTAAGACGATTATCATTTTGCTTCCGGTCAGCTAGGCTCGTGGTATGGGCTGCTACGAGGGAGCCCTTTGTCACTAGAATCTTGTGGCGGACTGGGATCGCTGTCGACTGCCGAACGGTATGCCGTTTTGAATCGATGGGCAGTGCTAGTTTCTATCGTGGTGTGGAAGTGTTTAAGGTTAGATGATGTTGCATAGGAGTTTGGTGGGTGAGTATGTAGGTTGAATAGTTGAGAACAAGGAGATCTTTCGCAGATATTCCGCAAGATTGTATCACAACAATTCTGCGGGATGTTTTACAATTTGTATTGATGTTTACAAGCACCAGGGCGCTGGATACTCCCTTTACCCTCACTCCTCTGCCATTCTCCCCCTCTTCTTCCCCGCTGTCGTCGTCGCTGGTAAACCAATCACCGCTCCAAAGAACTCTGTAATTTCAGTAAAATCTCTCGCCCATGCAACATTCCACTCCGTCAACTGCTCCAATTCGAAGATATGCGGACACGGTATCCCTACTCTGTCCAAGGTTTCTGCTAGCCCCTGTTGGGTGGAGTTCATGAGATGGTCGCGAATGCAAATGCCTAGGTCTGCTGCTAAGAGACATTCGAAGTCTGTGGAGGAGTCGCCAATGTAAATTAGGGGCATGGGCTTCATGGTTAAGGGACTGGTGCGCCGCAGCTGCTGAAAATAGTGGAGTTTGTCTGAGCTTGTGTGGAGGCGGTAGTCGCGCTTGCTGACCGAGTTGGAGAGAATGACTCCTGAGGATGGTTTTTCGTAGTCGAGTCCTTGCAAATGGTTGGCGTGGACGTGGACGTATGCTTTAGGAGAACCGATGTTGAGGTTCCCGTAGTTAGTGGCCTCCATCCGTTTGATCTGCATTTCCAGAAGCCTACTCCTAGTTGTCCCATAGGGCTGATCCCAAATGAGGTCCATTGCGTCCGTGTGTAGGCTGATGCCGAGCATAGGGCTCCTCAAGGCTTCGAAGCATTTGCAAATGAACTCGCGGCTCCAATTGACACTGATAAGATCGACTTGGTCCACTTCATCATATTGCCCCTTAAACCTTGCCTTTAAGAGCTCAAAAAACTCTACCCATCCTTCTCTCATCTTTACATCGCCATTCTGAACTGCCTGCGCAGCACCCTGTGCCATGTCTTGCATGGTCAATCCCTCGAATATGCCGGAGTCGGATACGCGTTTCACACTCCGTTCTTCGGCTCCTTTCATATGAGATAGCAGAAGCCGCTCCCGGAGGATCGATCCCTTTTCCCCATATGCTTGGCATTGAGCCTCCTCGAGGCTTTTCACATACTCGACACTGTATAGGCGCTTGATCTCTTCCCAATCTGACCGGAGCTGTACTGCTTCGGTTGGGTCTTTTGCTTCCTTGCTTGATATGGCGATCTTTACTAACGTCTCGATCGTGTCCTTTCGCGTTAGGGTACCGTCCCAGTCTAGAATTACGTGTATGGCTTTCCCACTGAAGAATTGGGAGATTGGGGAAGCCATGCTGTAAAAAGATACTGAAGATCGGTAGAAAGTAGAGGGACGAAAGAAATGACTGAATTGTAATGTTCTTCGTGGAAATAATCGAGAAGGCATCCGGGGATATATGAGAAGGAAAGATTATGATGAAAAGGCAGAGACGTGCACCATTATGAGACCTTGCGGGCTTTTGCGGAAGCGGAGTATCTCCGCAGATGAACTTCAGATCTCGAATGAAGCAGCATTCGTACCTATCTTACCTATCCGCGAACCTTCTAACCGTTGTTGAGGGAAAGAAGATGCTCGGATTCCAATTCCCTAAAAAAGATTGTTGATGGTTCACGTGCCAGTGAGGCTGGTGTTGAGCCACAGCTCACGAGGAAGAGCCGGAAAGCCGATTGAATCAGGAGCGTGCTGATTGGCTGCCGAGCGCAGCTTGACATCCGAGGCCTTTTTACCTCACGTTTGTATGATCATCGATCGAACTTCAACTTCGCCATTCTACCTCCCACTCCGCACACACTCGCTATCATGGCATCTGTTCGCGCTTTCACCCGCCTCGCTACGCGGCGAACAGGTAGGCTCTCCTGTCGCAATGGCAGCTGCAACAGCAGGAATACTGACATTCGCCCCGCAGCCGTGCCAGCCGTATGGACTCGCTCGTTCGCCTCCGTCGACACCTCCGCCAGAGACCCCATCTCTAAGCTCGGAGAGAAGATTGTGCCTGATAAAGCCGCAAATATCACTCCAGAGAGCGAGACTTCGACCAAGAAAGAGCCTCTGCCGGACAAGGATGCCAAGATTAAGACATTCCACATCTACCGCTGGAATCCGGATGAGCCCAACTCGAAGCCCAAGATGCAGACCTATACCCTCGATTTAAACAAGACCGGACCTATGATGCTCGATGCGCTGATCAGGATTAAGAATGAGGTCGACCCTACTTTGACCTTCAGGAGGAGTTGCAGAGAGGGAATTTGTGGAAGCTGTGCGATGAACATTGACGGTGTGAACACGCTTGCTTGCTTGTGCCGAATTCCCACGGATACAAAGAAGGAGGCCCGCATCTACCCTCTGCCGCATATGTACGTCGTGAAGGATTTGGTGCCAGATATGACGCAATTCTACAAGCAATACCGCTCTATCAAGCCATATCTCCAGCGTGATACCCCATCACCAGATGTGAGTACCAAATATCCTATCTCTTGAAGGCGCATTGTGGCATATGTGCGAGGCGCCACTAGAGAATGGCCGACTAACGTCTTCCAGGGCCGTGAATACCGCCAATCCAAGGCCGAGCGCAAGAAGATCGATGGCCTCTATGAATGCATTCTCTGCGCCTGCTGCAGCACATCTTGCCCCTCGTACTGGTGGAACCAGGAAGAATATCTCGGCCCTGCCATCCTTCTTCAGTCCTACCGCTGGATCGCCGACTCGCGTGACGAGCGCAAGCACCAGCGTCTGGAGTCCCTGAACAACAGCATGAGCCTTTACAGGTGTCACACCATTCTTAACTGCTCGAGGGTGTGCCCCAAGGGATTGAACCCCGCGCTGGCGATCGCGGAGATTAAGAAGTCTATGGCTTTGGCTGGGTAGAGGGTTGAAAGAGGGTTTGAGGGGGTGTATGATTGAGTGGGTGAGTGAGCGAGTGAGTGAGCGAGTGAGTGAGTGAGGTAGCGATTACCATTCGTTGTATGTACATGAGTGTGTAAGGTACTTTTTTTTTTCTTTGATATCTTTATTTTTTTGGTTGATTGTAGTTGCTGTGGGACATACTCCTGAAGCAACATAGCGGAAAATACATCAACTATCATTGAGACAGTCTTGGTGTTCTATTTACGTGCTTTTGGACATCCTTTGGCTGTTGAATACAAGATTAACCTAGATGTAAATCTCAGCGCCGACTCTGTGGTTATCTCTTTGTTTGAATATTAGTTAGGTGCTCCGGGCACATAGGTCCAAGTAGACCGTACGCCGAGATCTTAACGATTCGAAACATGAGATTGCCCGAAGTGCGAGTGTCCGGCTGAGGAAATCCCGCTCAGGAAACCCAGCTCAGCGAACCCAGCTCAGCGAACCCAGCAAAGTAGACCGTGCAGCTCTCCATACTCGGTATTAAACTTCTCAAAAGAAGTTCCTCAAGATAATGTACCCACAGAGTCGCCTTAACTTCCTCTATCGTCTGTTCGGACGCGGCTCATACTGTGATAACGGGACTGTCCGCTGAGCACATGGAGATGAAATTCCGATATATCTCTTAAGGAAAGAAAAGCCGAAGATGAAGTTCTCGAACCTTTGATCTTTTGTTCATTTCCGCGATAATACTTGGCGTTTGATGGACATGTCAGGAACTAGCCGGTGGAAAACATTCGACGTGGAGTTCACACTAGCAGGAAACTAGAAAAGGAGACACCAATGACGGCTGCGATGTCCAAGTAGGCGGAGTCTCTGATAATAAGACGTGGTACTCTCGTACCATGATGGTCAGTTTTCAGATCAGAGTAAAATTCACGGTTAAGGAGTACGTGGTGAGTTGGGACACTCGACACGTTTACAACACCAACGGAAAGGCGCCTGAGAACCATTTGTACGTGGAGAGTAAAATCGGGAAAACAGCATGAGGTTTTATATTTGATGAAAGATTTAAACAGCCCAAGCAAGTAGACAAGTGTCTGCCAACAGCCACCCACCATCACTTGCAGCATATCCACGAATCAGAACTTCCCACGGACAGACAGACACGAAAGCGAGCTTGGCAGTATTTTGAACAGGAGGAGGGTCTTGGCGAAGTTCGGAGCTTCGCAACAAGAATTACTCCCGGCGTTTCCCCCGCCTTTCCTGGAAAGGCAGGCAGCCGCTATCCGGGGGGCTGTAAAGGAGGGTTTGCAGCAAGGCGACGCCGAACACCAAATAAAAAGGAGTTCCAGCTGTCATTCATTTTACTTATAGGAATTTCTCCGATTTTCGTTTCACTTTGCAGATTTCGCCCTTCTTAAATTCACTTCGAACTGCATATTTGGATCAACATTTTTGCTACGCGTTCTACGTTTCAATCTGAGCGCCATTTCGATTATTCCACAGAGATTCCCAGGACTGCGGTGCTGAGTATTCCCGTTAACCAGGTTGAAGGTGGCCGTACAACACCAAGAATACAGCAAGCCACTTCCGTCAGGTACGTTTCTTGTGTTGTTGTTTTTTTTTGTTTTTTTGTTTTTTTTTGTTTTTGGTGCCAAACTCCTATTAAATTTCCAAATCTCGTAATATGAGTTTCATGTTGCATCTGTTATGCTTGCTAGAAAATAGGTTTCTTTCTCAGTGCAAAGTAGATCGCAAACAATGATTGACCATCCCTCCTGACTCAAAGTAGAAGGCGCGTTCGCCATGAGTTACTCCAATCCTGCCAAAAATGACCTCAAGAACCCAACACAACAAGAAGCATTCGAAGAAGGTCACGATGCCGACATCCCAACAGACATAGGGGCCTATAAACACCCCGTAAGCACCTTGAGCCATACCGACCTTGAAAAAGGCACCCCTCCCACCACCAGCTCCTCCACCATGGAACCCCAAACCCAGGATCCAGTGGATCCGGATATCGTAGACTGGGACGGCCCTGACGACCCCGCAAATCCCCAGAATTGGACAGAAAGGAAAAAATGGAGCAATATTGGGATTCTGGCTATCGTTACTTTGATCACGTATGTTCACTGTCACATTACTTGATTTGACTTGGTTGCTGATATGTGTGTGTGTGTGTGTTTGTGGATACAGTCCTTTGGGTTCCTCCTTCTTCGCTCCGGGTGTCCCCGAACTCATGAACTCCTTCCATGAGTCGTCCAACACACTTACCGCCTTTGTCGTTTCCGTCTACATTCTCGGTTTTGCCATCGGGCCCCTCGTCATCGCTCCTATGTCGGAAATGTATGGTCGCTTCTGGATCTACACCATTTGCAATCTGCTCTTCATCGTCTTCAACGTTGCGTGTGCTGTCAGCACGAACCTGAATATGCTCATCGTTTTCCGATTCTTTGCTGGATGCTCTGGTGCCTCCCCCTTGACCATTGGTGGCGGAACCGTGGCCGACATGTTTCCGCCTGAGAAGAGAGCTGGTGCCATGGCACTATGGGGAATCGGACCTTTACTCGGCCCTGTCGTTGGCCCCGTGTGTGGTGGGTTCTTAGTCGAAGCAAAGGGTTGGCGATGGGTGTTTTGGATCATCTGCATTTTCGTACGTCTCTCATCTCCCCTCCCCGTAAACACCCCCCCCCCCCTCCCCCTCTCCCCCTCCATTTTGCTAACACTTCCATCTCCAGGGCGGCTTCTTCTCGATCCTCCTCTTTGTCTTCAGCGACGAAACCTATCATCCGACCCTCCTCGAGCGCAAAGCAGCCCGTCTCCGCAAAGAAACTGGAAACCCGAATCTGCGCTCCAAACTCGCTTTAAACATCCCCCCCCGCGAGATCTTCAAACGCTCCCTAATCCGTCCGATGAAAATGCTCTTCTTCTCCCCTATCGTGCTCCTCATGAGTATCTACATTTCGATAAACTACGGCATCCTGTATCTCCTCTTCACAACCATAACCTTCGTCTTTCAAGTCCAATATCGCTTCTCCGCAGGTACAGTCGGTCTCTCCTACCTGGGCTCCGGCATCGGTATGATGGCCGGCATGGTCATCCTCGGCATCACATCCGACAAAATCATCCAAGCGCAACTCAAAAAAGGTCCCGTGAAACCAGAGCACCGTCTCCCCTTCATCCTCACAGTCCCCGGTGGCGTTGGGCTTCCCATCGGTCTCTTCATTTATGGCTGGTGCACGTACTATAAGGTGCATTGGATTGTGCCGATTATTGGGACGGTGTTTGTGGGGTTCGGGAACTTGAGCAGTATGATGACTATTCAGACGTATCTTGTGGATGCATTTACGCTGCATGCTGCGAGCGCTATGGCGGCGAATACAGTGTTGAGGAGTCTTTTTGGGGCCGTGTTGCCGCTGGGGGGGCTGGACATGTACAAGGTTCTTGGACTTGGATGGGGTAACTCCCTCTTAGCGTTTCTGTCTTTGGCGTTGATTCCGGTTCCTATTCTTTTCCGTGTGTATGGAGAGCGGATACGGACGAATCCGAGATTTCAGGTTAAGTTGTAGACGAGGGCCGGTGGTGGTGTGAGAAGAGAAGGGATTGGAGGGTTTCAGGTTTACATTTTTGCAGCATAGGCGTTGGAAGACACAAAATCTCGGCATTTTGAAGCGGTTGTTATGATACCAGAGTCGAACATTCGGCATTATATCTCTTTTTTCTTTCCCGTTCTTAGCAGTTCTCATCTCTAGACTTTTTTCTGCTTTCATCGCATTGTCGAGTAGGGATTTTTCTGCGACAGATATCATTTCGTATTGCCCTATTTCTTGGGCTCTACATCCCTCTTCGGCGCCTTCTCCTTAGAGCATGACCTGTATATATTTAATCCCATTTCAACATTCACACCTCTCTAAATACTCCTTGTGGAATCCACCTTGTCTCTTTCGCTCTACTCCTCTACTTGTCTCATTTCCAATAAAGAATTCTACATACTTTCTTTTGAGAAAATATCAAGCTAAATTGTTATCCCAGCAAAGTATTTACAGAATGAGTTCATACCTAGCCTTCTTATTTCCTGCTTCGTGACCACTATACTTTATGAATACCAGGCTAAAATACACTGACAGAATCAGCGTCCTTTTTGAGCACTGCCTAATCCTTCTCTTGTACATGTACAAACATCTCCTTCGCCTACATTGCATGTCCTTTGATATCCCAGCATCTGTCGCAATGTCAATCTCGAATTCTTCAACTTCCTACTCCTAAAATCCCAAAAATTTCCCTTCCAGGGAGCCGAAGGCTACTCCTCGCGGTTGCAGTTGCTGAAAGAGGTGAGAAGGGGAAGTGTAAAACTTATAACTAGACCGAAGGAAAATCTTCTCTACTTCACCTCGCTATGGGAAGCATAGTGGTGTCCTTGCTTTAATTCACGGTGAGTGATTTCCAAATAAGGGGAAGAGATAGGAAGTTAGAGACTTCAAAAGAAGGAAAATAAAGTTTAGTCCCACTGTTTAAATCAGCATGACGATGTCGGAAAGTAAAGCTCTGTCAATCCGAAGATTATAAGATACCGTATCCCTTTCTAACACTCGAAGCTCCCCTTCCTTCAAACCCAACAATAGCCCGCCTTAGGAAGGTCTTACTCTATAAAAATTACCTGCTCATAAAAAGAGTACTCATGTAATTCGATTGGCTTTGTTTTACTTATATAGCATTAGAAAAACGCTATTGGATTGACCCACTATATATCTTCTCCGCCCATCTTATCCCTAGAACAAATGTTTTCGCCTTCAAACCCCCGCTATAAGCCTAAGCGGCAAGATAAATCTCAGCCTCCTCGCTCAACACCAATATATTTTTATGCTTACGTAAATTTGAAGTGAATGGCTACATTATATATCACACGTCCCTAGGAATCTAGCTAAACCCCGCTCGACATAAATTCTCAGACTACTGGCAGCATATGTGTTCTGATTATTAGGTTCTTTAAAGGGTTTTACGCCTTTTCAAGCCCTCAGACATCTAGCATAGCGCCGGAATAGGATATCGAAGTAAGCTTGTCAGATGCGTTAAGATAACTTCATGTATTGGAATTCGTAACAGAGGCGGTAGAGGAAGAAGAGAGCGTGTTTGATGTGTACTAGAGAGGGAAGAAATGCTAGGGGGGGTTTTTTTTTTCCTGGAGCACTGTTCCGGGCCAGAATTCAGAAGTGAGGAAATCTTTCGCGTTTGAGTTTCGGCCCAATCCACTTTCATCATTACTTCTTATACTCTTTGCTTTCTAAAATTTCTCTGCGCATTTACTCCTTCTAGCTTACGTCTTCGTAGGCTTTTTTTTTTTCCTCTGCTAGTTTTCTAGAGTTATACCTGTATAAATAAGCGTCATCAGAATTGACCATAGCTGGATTGGAGTGGCATAGGGTGAGGAAATGGGAAAGGGGTTGGACTCTACATGGATACTCCTCTAGAGCCGGGTTTACTTTGTTCTACGGATTGATATCGCGTGTTTATAGACCACATTGGGAGCCCGGTAGCACTTTGAATTGAATTATCATAATTATTAAATAAGCGTTGCTATAGACGCTTAAGTGTTCACGTAGAGAGAGAGAGAGAGAGAGAGAGAGAAAGATGGGGGGGCAGGGGGGGAGGTCGGCGAGGTTTCTGGAAATTAAAATCGCGTTTAATAAATTTATAGCGATTATTGCAGTTTGTCCACCTAAGACGCTCTATTTCAATTTAAACAGTGTACCGTAGAATAAGAATATCATCTATAACTCCCCTGAAGTAGAAGCCTCTCCCTGATGCGCCCGCCCTTTAAGCTCTCGATACATAATCATAAGCTCCCTACCTCTCTTACCTAGCTTACTGTCTTCCTCTATCTCCTTAACCTCCCCTTCTTCTGTTACCCCCTCTGTGAGCTGCTTCTCCATACCCCTAAGGACTGCCGCTGCACTACTATCCGAAGTCCTATGCTTCATCTCCCCCAAAACGGCCTGAAGATCGTCCTCAACCTTAACAAAAGGGATGACGTTTCGACCCCTTAGCAGCCTTTCCCCAGCTTTCACCACCAAATCGGCCCTCGGCATACAACTGATCTTTCCCTCGCGCTCCGGAAGCTGTACATTCGCCTTCTCGTTCTCAGTAGCCACCTCCACAACCGAAGCAAGAGGATGCAAAGACGCGATATACGCAATCTCATCGCCCGTCTCCTGCATCTCGGCACCCATCGCCTGCGCGCCACTACCAGCTCCCAAAACATCCCCATCAGCAGCATACACATTGGGCAGCATACTCTGCCCAACGCAACCCTCCCCCTCGACATCTCCAGCTCGACCAAACAGCTTTGCATATCGCGGGTATTTACTCACACGCATGGCAGAGCTGACTTTCATGCGCATGGTTTCTAGCATCCAGCCATCGAAGCGCCGTGTATCCAGGCATAGATCCATGCCTCCGATTTGCTCGGTGTTGGCGTCTAGGAGTCTGAGGCAGCGGATGGGTTGGATGATGTTGGAGGTGTAGGACCAGGGAGTTGTGGCTTTAGGTGCGGTGGGGGTTTCGGTTTGCTCGGATGGATCGGACGAGGTCCCGGATTCGAGGTCAGCGATGGTGCGGCGGGAGGGGAAGAGCTCGGTGAGAGAGATCACATGGTCGAGGTTGTGCGTTTCGGCATTCAGTGGTGCGCCGTCGGGAGGCAGGTTGCGCGGATTGTCGAGGTTGCCGTGGAGGAGGCGCATGTTCGCTGCAGCGAGAGGACAGGTGGAGTGTTGGGCTGCGTCAGCCAAAACACGGAAGAGGAGGAGATTTAGACAGCGTTGAGATGGTTCGTTGGGCAAACCGGTCCATTGTGCAGGGGTTGCGGTTGTTTGGACGATGTTCTCGAGGTTCTTTTTGCAGAGTTTGGAGAGGTGCGTTGGGAGCGTGGAGGCGTTGCATGTGGTGCTACAGTAGCAGTGAAGGCGGCATTGGGGGCAGAGTTGGAAGCCTGGTGGTGCTGTGAGAGTAGAGCAAGGCTCTCCGGTTTGTGGTGTTTTGGGTGCGGATGGTGGGCCGTTGGTCGTGGAGCTGTTGTTGTTAAATCGGAATTCAGGTCATATCTGTAGTCAGCGCTATCTTTACCGCCATACAGGTCCATCTCGATATACGGGACAATGCCGCAGTGCTCGACGGCAGTACTTACTTCTGTTCCTTTTCAGTGTTCTCTTTACCGAGTTGGGCGCCCAGGTCTCTCGCAGTCTTGACAGCTTGAGCGCAGAAATCGGGGGAGACGTTGAGAAGAGCGCCGCAAGCGTCGCAGTTGAAATCAGGACGGTGTTCCATAGACGGAATCACAACGTGTGCTGCACCTTTTTCGGCGAACATCTGGTCGGAATCTCTTATGTGGCGGCGAGCATAAAGCGTCAGCTGCGGAGCTTTGGAAGCGTCGTCCTTGACTTTCAGCGTGCAGAATCCGTTGGTTATCTGCTCGACCCCTTCGTCCAGGTCCAACAAGATGGCCTGGCAGTTCTCCCAATTCATACTGAAGTTGTCCCATGGGTATAGCTCCCTGGGTACTTTGGTGTATCCCGACTTGAGCAGTCCGCGAATGCCCTCCTCTTTGTACTTCGTCTTCGTCTCAGGATCATCGCTCAAGCCTTCGTTTTCGATGAGGTACACCATCATCTCATCCTCCGCCTCCGTCTCATCCTGAATGTCTTGAAGTATCGCGTTTTGAAGATCTTTGAACTGTCCAATATCGGATTCGGAGCATTCTGTCCGACTCATCGCAGCACACAACACCTCATTCGCATCTTTCCACGCTCCACCACCGCACTTCCTCAGCGCCAGCGCAATTCGATAGTACGCTTTCAGCATGACGTCAAGTGCCATATGCAAAATCAGTGCCCGGCTATGATTGTCCTCATCATCCGGATTCTCCAAGTCCACTCTTTCTGTTGGTTTGACTGCAATACTAGCAAGCGGCTCCTCTAGAAAAGTGAAGGCAGCACTCCCAATAAAGCATGTCGGCTGAACAATCCACCTCTCGACGCTCGAATCGGCCCCCCTGGTGTAGTTTGCCAGATTCAGCAGCTGCTGAGAGTGCGGATCCTGAGATCCAGCGCGGATCACCCATTCTGCGCATATAAGCGCACGGTAGGCATCGGTGACCGCGAGATGAGGGAAGCCCAATTGGATGTAGCAGAGGGCGCGGTTTAGGAAGGCGGCAGAGTGGGAGGGTGAGTCTGGGTCCGAAAGGACTCCGGTGTACAGTTCGAGGGCTGCTTGGGGGTTGTTGGCGGAGAGTTCTCTGTTTGCCACGACGAGGGCTTGAGTGATGTGGGCGACTGAGGAGGTTAGAAGATAAGGTGTTCTAGTGATGTAGCTGAGAAATGTTGCACCAGGAAGCTGCGTAGATGACTTCCTTGGAGTCTGGCCCTGGCTTGCCATCGCGGTTGGTAATGAGGCTGTTGTTGGTTGCGGACTCGGATTGATGTGGATAGGTGGAAGGTCGAAAAGAAGTAGAGAGAAGGTAAGACTATAAACAAGATAAAGTTGATGTTGTCTAAAGCCCGACGTCTATAAAATATATTATTGTCCTTTCCTTCACTTCACCTCACTAAAGGCGACGTGAGGTGATATCATTGTTCACTTGAGCGTCCTCTGCACCCACAAGCCCAATGGTGCAAGCTCTTCACACGTCGATATGACATTTCACTGCTCACTATTCCGATAACGGACCTGTAAAGACCTTCACGTACATTTATAACATCCTTTCACCGGTATGCCATCTCCTGCTCTGAATGTCGTCACCCTCTCCAGAAAAGAGAAGAGAATGGCAGCATTTTTGGCTGATAGGCCCTAGCACCTTATTCCAGCTACTTATTGCTTACCAATGTTCAACAACTATCCGGCTCTTTGACCGGAGGAACATGGAGCGAGAGTATACTTAGAAATTAGAACATGGAGCGAGAGTATACTTAGAAATTAGAACATGGAGCGAGAGTATACTTAGAAATTAAAATGCAGTGATTCGGTGCTCGTCTCTAATCGCAAGCGCTATTGGGAGTGGCTACTAGATAAAAGCGAATTCCTGTCAAAGCCGAGCCTTGCTCCTCTCTTCCAGGACTCCGATTTTCAGAAAAGAAGAATAACGTTATATATCTTTTACATCGCTTAACGACACTATAGAACCATCTAAGGGCGTTAAAGAAATAGGAGGCTAACATGATAAACAAGGCATAGGAAGGAAAGAAGCATAGTAAAGTGAAGTTTTGAGGGAAGATAGCTGCGATAGCGGTAGGGGATGCTCTGTGTTCTTAGCCAGATAGCTTTTCCCCTTAAAGTCGAAAATCTTGTCGACAAGGTGTCATGACATGCTAAACCAACTTATGCCCCGGGGGGGGGGGGTCCACTCTGAATGATACGGAACTGCTCTTATGTTATTATGTGAGCCCACGAAGGGATTCGAGGTTTGAAATATACGGATTCTAGGTTATCATGAAAGACTCTATCAACGAACTGAGTCTGGAACATGAATATCGCCGCGCCAATTAGGGTAAATATAGGTAACACAGTAGGGGGACTACGTATAGGCTAGACACCTAACAGCATAGATAGAGTTTAAAAAAAATATATATTTCGATGGGCATTTGTTCCAAACATTGAGCATATTGATGGTGAATGATATGGCAGTCGTGGTGAGAATTTATTACAGGAAACGAGATCAACTCCGCGGTTATTACTTTTCGTAGAGGCGCGCAGAATAGCCCGAGACTCTCCAGACCAAGAAAAAATAAAAAAGAAGAAGAGAAAGAAGACGGTGAAATAGATGAATTCTTCGAAAGATGGGAGAGGCTGTTGGGGAAGGGGTGGTGTTCACAGTTCAACGGCTTTCGCACCACCGACGTCGCCAAACGTGCCAAACTCCGGACTATATATGCTTGGCGCATGACCGGGAAAGCTTGTCCGCAATGTCCCTAGCGTTGATCTCTGGCCCGCAACTGGGAAATGAAGCAAAATGATGTCTTTAATTCGCAATTGCTTGGCCGAGAAGAATGATGCATCGTGAAGATAGAGGGGCCAAGGCTTGAAGAGCAATATGCGTTGAGTTGATATTCGCGCGCGCGCATGACCAAAAGCGAAGCGCACTGTGCAGTCTCTAACTGCTTCAGTTCAGATAAGCTCGCAATGACATCGTTGTTCAGCAAACACAAGGCTTGTTCTGTTCGTTCTTACGGGCCGCTTGGACCACCCCGGCAACGGCGGTATGTCAACTTGTGCGAATTGTGATGTGGCCGACTTCCGTCATCACAGTTTTCCTGCATGCCCGAGGGATTTTAAAAGTTTTGAAAGGGGTGCACTTCAGTGTTGAGGAATGGGAGCAAAAAAGAATATCAATATAACGTCTGCCTGGGCGCTCTATTTATTATTTATCTTGCCGAACACCCTTTTGTGACCTCAGACATTCCTTTCACCGTAATGTTCGGCTTTTCGTTGGTCGATCGGTCCCCGCTCTCTCCTAATTGGTCACTCATCAGAGCTCCCTCATCCGGCCAGCAACCGGTTCGCTTCTTCCCAACCTCCGACCACCCACTCTGCCCTTCATCTTGCAGCTCACCACATCCTTCCTCCTCCACTTCTCCTGCAACCACAACCACCCAACTCCACTCTGCCATCCGCAGCTCAATTCATCTCCACCGGCTCCATCGTCTGCTGTAAGTCGTTCCTTCTTTGTTGTATCGGTCAATTGGCTTCGTGAGAGGGCGCGCGGTAGCTTCCGCCACTTGTTTCCGGTCCCGCCGCGAAACAAGATGCTCAAAAACAAATGCCTCAGTCCTGCACTTCGCCGAAAATTTTCCAGCTTTTTTAAATGGCACCTATATCTCCGAGCCTCTCCCAGTTTTTCTGTTCAATGCTCGATCCTGCCTTCCATTCCTTTCCTTCTCTCGCGACTTGTACGCGACGCATTGTCTGAAGTGGCCCGCTGACAAGCCTCGCATCTTTCCCTTACAGCTTCCGGAATAGTCTCCAATCCGACAATAAAACCCCATCCCCCTCAATAATACCCCAATTCCCAGGAACTGCAACTTAATCCAAAGGTATGCAATCCTTCGCTTGTCGATGGCATCGGGAAACGCTGCGTTGTTCGAAATCGCATCCGCTGCGCAATTCTTGGGACTCGGTGCAGACGCAACCTTGAACCTTGACATCACACCTTCGTCCTCTACCCCTCCACTACGCACAATCTTGTTTTGCGAACTTGACAATAAACAAAACATCTCACTAACAGTACCCACAGAACCCAACGAGAGCAGAAATGGCCGCCATCGACATGTCCATCGTTGCGCGCAGCGCTGAAGCTGCCGTCCACCACCTTGAGAGGCGCAGGAAGAACTGGGCCGCCAGAGAACCCGGTGTCATCCTCGTCTTCTGTATCCTCGGCGCCGTCGGCATCCTTCTGATTGGTCTCTTCATCCAGAAGAAGATTTCCGCCCGTAAAGCCGCCAAGGCATAAACAAGATACCCCCATACCTACCGAAACCGAAAGATGGAGGAGGAGCTATGTTAATAATGGGCCGGTGTTTGGCAGAGTGTGAGGACGACTGTTGGGGGTTGGTGGATGGTTGATGGTGTAAACGTGTTCAACAAACGATGGCTGGAAGCCAGCAGCAGGGACAGGAGCAAAGGGTTTTCGTCTCTGGGCAAACACCGGTATCCTGCCCCTTCCTTGTATCTTCCACCCCCACCCCCCCCACCAACGCGTATATCTCCTTTTTGTATACCACGTTAGCTACTCCTCCTTAGTGAGCTTCCCTTCTAATTGCGCGGTTGACCGACGCCTGGAATAAAGGGACGTCCGGTATAATAATAGATAGTAGATGTCTTTATATTTTCCCTGCTAATTTTTCTTATTTGCCACTTCTCTTCTTCTGCAACCTCTTTTTTATCACTTCTGTTTGGTTGCACCGCCGTTCTAACAGCCTTGCTTGCATTCCCTACCAGTTCCCTCTGGCTTACCCATTCGTCTACAGTTCAAAGAGCCCGAACCACAGCACCGACGAATTCTCTATATATATATATATATAACGTCATCCTTTTTCGGATCTTGTCCAATATTTCATGACACGGCCGGAGCATACTTCCTGGCTGATTTTGGCACTCTTCTATAATGTATCCCCGACCTCAAACGGCTTCATCTTAGTTATGACCTATGCCTCGCCCTATTTTTTCCCCCATCGGAGCTTCCCTGCTCAACTAGGAAGATCCACTCTTCTCACCTTCTCCTTCCTCTACGTATCTAGGCCAGCTATATACCATCTATCTGACCATCCGCCTTTATTTTATTGCACACGCCATTCCCCACTCTCCAAGTCTCGCTTCCAACTTTCCAGTTCGTTCTCTCCTTCTTCCCCAATCTACGGTCCGCCTCTACCCTTCTACCTCGGTCAACACGGTCCTGTAAGCTTGGGATCATCTCATGCGCTACAGTCCCTTGTTTTTTGTCCATTCATACTACGTCTGCGAGGTCGCAATATAGGCAGTGGCTGCTCTGGAATACTTCGGGAATGGGCCAGGATGAGTGGCATGTTGTCACGTGCGGTGCTCACAGCTGTAGAACCGTGGCAGGCGCAGCCTAGGGACGTATCTTTCTTGAATTAAGAGAGCGTCGAGGCGTACCTGAAGTAAGTGGTAGGAGGTTTTTTGCCCACTAACACTCAGATGCAGAGTTGACTATTTCCAGCCCCAATCCTTTTCAGGCCGGAACCGTTTCTGTACCTCCTATTTTGGGAGTAATTTAATAGAAGGGTTATCCATTCCCTTCCAATATGAAATTCCTTAAAAAGTAATGTCCAAGTTTGAATCTCCAATAGAAGAAGAAACATCCGCTTTTTCCTTGAAAAGAAAAAAGAGTTAAGAGAGCTATAAGATGCGAATTTTGAAATAGTGGTGGTTGGTAAGTAAAAACCGCCCTTAAAGACCTCTCGTGACTTCGTGATGTCAAAGCTCGCGTCTTCCCGACCCATCGAGGCCCTGTTTGGTTCAATCCGGAGCTTTTGCAGATATGAATTTTGAATGTTACAGGAGATCCTGGCTGAGATAATCAGGGATTCATCCGGAGGGTCAGGGCAGGTTGGCTTTAACCGAAGAAGCAAAAACTGTCAATGTTTGCGCTAAATTCCACTAGCAAGGCTAAACAGTCAGCTTTACCTGCTGACTGTTCCCGTTCTTTGTCTAAGAGCGAAAAGATACGAAACAGACGCGTCAGATCCGTGTCGTCATGCGCTGGAGCTCATCCGGAGCGTTTTTTGACACTTGAACCAAACAGGCCCCGACGCGTACTTGTCCCAACGTCAACTCCACAACCTCTAAATGACCCACCCGGCCACAGGACCATCCTTCCTGGCCCAACTCCTCAATGTCTTCCTCAAGAAACCCTTCGTCCCAATTGACCCCCTCGCAAAATAAGAAGCAGCAAACTATCTCGAGTTTCTTCACACCGAAACCATCTCAGACACCCAAACTCTCGCAGACACCGAAACCTTCGCAGACACCAAAATCCTCACAGACACCAAAACCAGCGCCAGCCGCGAAACCTAGCTCCTCCCCACCTCTTACCCCTTCTGTGCGGTCGAACACAGTTGATAATAGAGGGGATTCGGGAGCTGAGGAAGACGATGATGTTCTGCCGATACGACCAACCGCATCAAGGAGAAAGCGCACAGTTGAAGCTGCTCAGGGTGGCGATGGAGAGGGCATACCACCACCCAAAAGGGTCCGGAGTACTGCAATAACCGCCGCAGAGGAAGATGATACAGACAACACCCCTCGCAAATTCCTAGGCCAGACCTCAGCAGCAAATATTAATGTCGGAAAGCAACCAAAGCCTCCCTCACAGCGCACGTCGAAATATATCTTCTCCAGCTCCCCCGTCTTTCAAATCGAGAATGAGGATGAGGAAGACGAGGATGCCGAGACGCAGAAGCGGAGGGAGAAGTTGCACGAGAAGTTCGTCAAGAAGTTGGGACGGCCGGATAGCTTTGCGGAGTTGAGAAGGAAGAACAAAATCATACCAGAGGAAGAAGCGCAAGGCGAAGAAGGCGCGGAAGACGAAGACGCGGAAGCAGATGAGCCACAGGTGAAGCCTACAAAAGGAAAGAAGGGTGTAGCTACAAAGAAGACAGCTTCTAAGCTCACGCCCATGGAGAAGCAGTATCTGGAGATTAAGAGAAAACATCTAGATACTCTCATTGTCATGGAAGTGGGATACAAGTTTCGGTTCTTTGGCGAGGATGCGCGGATTGCGGCGAAGGAGCTAGGGATTGTATGTATTCCGGGAAAGTTCAGATATGATGAGCACTTCTCTGAAGCCCATCTGGATCGCTTTGCGTCCGCGAGTTTTCCCGTACATCGGCTTCAGGTTCATGTTAAGAGGCTTGTGCAAGCGAATCATAAAGTCGGAGTTGTGAGGCAGATTGAGACTGCAGCTTTGAAGGCTGCGGGCGATAACCGGAACGCCCCTTTCGTGCGGAAGCTCACGAATTTGTATACCAAGGGAACCTACGTCGACGATGTTGAAGGTCTGGAGACCCCCGGTGCTGGTGGTGCCAGAGCACAATCAACCGGCTATCTTCTGTGCATTACGGAGTCAAATGCCAAAGGCTGGGGCACAGATGAGAAAGTCCACGTTGGAATCGTCGCCGTCCAACCTGCCACTGGAGATATCATATACGACGATTTCGAAGACGGCTTCATGAGAAGCGATATTGAAACACGGCTGCTTCACATCGCTCCCTGCGAGTTTCTGATAGTCGGCGAACTTTCCAAAGCCACGGATAAGCTCATCGAGCACCTTTCCGCGAGCAAGACGAATGTTTTTGGAGATCGGGCGCGAGTCGAAAGGGTTGAGAAGCCGAAGACAATGGCAGCACAGGCGTATAGCCATATCTCGAATTTCTACGCGGATAAGATGAAGTCCGGCTCTAGCAGCGATTCGGACAATAAGGGCGCACTTTTGGATAAAGTTCACCAGTTGTCTGAGCATGTCACCATCTGCCTTTCGGCCATGATAACTCATTTGACTGAATATGGTTTGGAGCATGTCTTTGACCTTACCAAATACTTCCAGCCCTTCAGTGCAAGATCTTACATGCTTCTGAATGGAAACACGCTTTCTAGTCTGGAAATCTACAGCAATCAAACGGATTATACAGAGAAAGGCAGTCTGTTCTGGACTATGGATCGTACTAGGACTAGGTTTGGGCGCCGGCTGTTGAGGAAATGGGTTGGAAGACCTTTACTTGATAAAGATAAGCTGGAAGAAAGGATTGCTGCTGTGGAGGAGTTGAAGGAAGGAGAACACACGATCCCCGTTGACAAGCTCACGTATCTTCTGAGCCACATCAAGACCGATCTTGAAAAGGTTCTTATTCGGATCTACTACAAGAAGTGTACCCGACCGGAACTACTCGCAGCGCTCCAGACTCTTCAGAAGATTGCCAACGAGTACAGCTCTGTGAAAACACCGGCGGACTCCGGTTTCAAATCATGTCTGCTAGGAGAAGCAATTGCTAGCCTACCCAAGATTACTGAAGACGTCAACGCTTTCCTAGACCAAATAAGTACCCAAGCCGCCAAAGACGACGATAAATACTCCTTCTTTCGTGAGGAATACGAAACCGACGACATCACCGAGCACAAACTTGGTATTGCAGCCGTTGAGCACGACCTCAATGAGCACCGCAACGTCGCCGCCGAAAAGCTTAAGAAGAAAAAGGTCGAATACGTAACCGTCGGCGGCATCGAATATCTCATCGAAGTCAAAAACAGTGAAATCCGCAACGTCCCAGCTTCCTGGGCCAAAATCTCCGGCACAAAAGCTGTGTCGCGCTTCCATACCCCTGAAGTCGTGAAAATGATCCGGGAGCGCGATCAGCATAAAGAGAGTCTTGCCGCAGCCTGTGACGTAGCATACACCTCTCTCCTCACAAACATATCAGCCAAATACCAAGCGTTCCGCGACTGCGTCCACTCCCTTGCCACCCTTGATACGCTTCTCTCCCTCGCCGCCCTCGCTAGCCAACCTGGCTATGTAAAACCAACCTTTACTTCTGACATTCAGATCTCGATAACCGGCGGCCGACACCCTATGGTTGAGCAACTACTTCTGGATACCTATGTCCCCAATAATCTTCATTTGGCTCAGGACAAGACCCGCGCCCTCCTCATCACAGGCCCGAACATGGGCGGCAAATCCTCATACGTGCGCTCCGGCGCTTTAATAGCCATCATGGGGCAAATTGGCTCCTATGTCCCAGCAGAAGAGGCAAGACTAGGGATGTTGGATGCTGTGTATACGCGCATGGGCGCTTTTGATAACATGCTGAAGGGCGAGAGTACGTTTATGGTGGAGTTGAGTGAGACGAGTGATATTTTGAAGAGTGCGACGCCGAGGAGTTTGGTTATTTTGGATGAGCTTGGCCGGGGTACGTCAACTTTTGACGGTGTAGCCATCGCCGAAGCTGTCCTGGACTACGTAATCCGTGACCTCAAGGCTCTGACCTTGTTTATTACGCATTATCAGCATCTTGCGCGCATGGCCCAGCGTTTTCAGAAGCAGGAGTTGAGGAATGTGCATATGAGATTCGAAGAAAGAGACGGGGGGAAGGAAGTCGTTTTTCTATATGAGGTGGAGGAAGGGATGAGTCATAGAAGTTATGGGTTGAATGTTGCGAGGTTGGCGAAAGTACCGGAGGGTGTGATGGGGGTTGCTGAGGTTAAAAGTAAGGAGTTGGAAGAAAAGATGAGGGCTTGTAGGGTTGCTAATTTATCGAGGATGGTAAGAGGGTTTGTGGAGGGTGAGAATGGAGATAGAGGGGAGGAGCTGGAGAGGTTGGTGGAGGGGATTGAGCAGTTGTAGAGGGATGGTGTTTCTTTTCTTTCTGGGCGGGGAGGAACGGAATACGGCATTGGCATGACTGAGTATGTCTGTATGCGGGCCGTGGTGCTATGCGGAGAATAAGTGTGCTTGGTACGATATCTGTACGAGTATACTACACAGTGTAACACTGTATCACCTGTAATAGAACCCAATATCGGTACAACCCTCCCCCTTCCATTCAATCTCCACTCTACTTATGCAATTCCTCCATAATTCAAATCAGTACTTCTTCCACATCTTCCTCCCCATAGCCCCATACCAAGCGACCACGAATACTTAAGCATATGAGCAGGGACGTATCATAGCAGGATTACATAAAAGGTGTTATCGGGCTGTGCGGTAATCGCGCATGCATGCAATGATTGGCATTCCATAGAAAGGAGAACGGGAGTACCGTTGACTTACTTGGACTAGCTGGTAAACCTCTCCTGAGCCTTTTTGCATTTCCACCTTTTATATCACGGAGTCACAGGAAGTATGGCATCCCAATTTAACTTCCAGATTTTCAGATTGTTTACCCTAATGAATAGCTGGTATATATTTAGAATCAGTTGGTCGTTAGGCTTACAGGCTGATGGGAGAAGAGTGAAAGCTTTGCCGATCTCTTATTTATATCACGCCTGGAAGTTGATAAATTGGTGATACGAGAACCATTTTACGTTTATACTCTTTCTATGCTCCTGTTGGCAGCTGACTGTAAAATATCTTTAACTCACTAGATCTTACAGACGGAACTCCTACAGTGGACATTTGGAATTCATAATCAATGGTTCGCTGCGTGTCGACGTTGGTATGTCGAGGACAGCTTGTAGGTTATTCGTGTGGGGAATTTTTTTTTATATGACATTATTCGAACCCAAAGGGAAAGCGAAGGCCGGTTGGTTTTACAAATAGTCAGTGATTTGGAGGATGGGTGAATGATTCGATTTTCGGTGGTTCTTGACTGGCGAGACCGGAGGCATATCCGCTTCTACTCTAGTTCTTGTTTGGTACCGTCGGATGCGTTGTATATCCATATCTACTGCTTCGCTGCGCTTGGTGAAGTGTTAGCGCTTCTGCTCATCCAATGATTATAGGGCAACAGGCAAAGAGCGAATCCGGCTTCAAATATCCCCCTTGATATCTCTTTCGTGCGTATGGAACTCTCGGGAGAGCGGGTGCATTTAGGGGAACTTGGCTGAGCGCTGATGGTGGCTCTTAGCCTTTTAGTTATAGTCAGTGACGGGGATTGCGGATGAGAGAAATATATGTACGAAAATCTAGGCAGGGCACTAAGGAGTAAACATGGTTTTTCCCCTATAAAGGGTTTTCCGAAATAGATGGTGGAGTCTGCGTGGGCATTTCTGGAACCGTATCGGACATAACACTAGAATTAATAATAATATATGTAGGGAGAACGAAGAGCACGGTCATCTAGAGGCGTAAAGAAATATACTTTTTGTAACCGGGAATGGACTGAAGGAGTGATTTCCAGACTTAGAGCGATTATGAGAAATCTTAATTTTGGGGCACTTCAGCCCATACCTTCACTGTACACAAACAATAAGTTTATTTGAGAACTATCTCATCAGGTCCTAGATAAGTTAATAGGTAGTGAAGAATAGTAGACCGGATTAGCAAGAACCAAGGAATGGTTGAAAGGAAAAGAAGAGCTAGATGCACGAAGGGGAGGTAGGATAAAATATTTCCATCTTCGAGGTCGAAAATGTACCTATACCGCTATACAATGTTATATAACTATGATATGCTATGGTATACTTTGCCTAGAGTATATAAGAGAATATAAGAGAATAGCAAAGAT
>ML994053.1:24242-41415 GCA_010093945.1 Delitschia confertaspora ATCC 74209 | reverse complement strand
TTTTAAGTCGGATGATATCAAATGTCTTTGATAGGTCGGTGAACCATCATTTACACCAGCTGTCTATCACGTTTCGGGTTCTTGAACCAGACCTCCTTGCATAGACACCATAGTACCTATGCCAGGTATTTGCTTTATTAGTGTCCTCCGTCCTCTTGTACCCCCTCATTTTGCATCCTTAGTTGCCTTGTTTGTCCCTCGATTTCGTTTACGTCCTGCACATAGGACCCTTTATAATACACTTCTTTCTCAGCTCTCTACTTTTAGCCAAGCGATTTAGGATCTTAAGCATTTCAAGCATTTCCGGGCCTGAATATGTTGGAATGGCAATCTCGCTGTGCTAGAATCTTATAGCAAGTCTGCCAAATCAGGTGATGACAACCCTACACGTCATCATTATGTCATGCACTTCTGTATGTTTCTACTCTTTTCCCAAGTATTTATTGTTTTAGTGTAGTGTGAGAGCTCCGTAGGCTCATACTCCCATGCGAGTGAACATCTTGACCAACTCAGCTTTGGCGCCAGGAAGAATATAGAAGTTTTCCCAGGTAAGACGTTCCTGGTGCAAACGATATTCAGTGAACATATGAGATTGTAATTTACCAACTGTGGCATCCAGAATTTTACAGAAGCCTTCCAAGTGACGATATCCCTTGTAGAGACAATATTCAGTCCACGAGGAGCTAGGTTGGGATTTCCCGCTCGAGACAAGGGCTTCGACGAGGATTTCAGAAATAGCAACCACTGTCGGAGAAGAGGAGCGGGAGGTAGCGCCTGTAGCTGATTGTTGGTTCCAAAGGTGGTATATGCTTCCACGGCACCGGGCATTCCGAAAAACTTGTCCCAATCAATCCATCTCATGGCCTTAGTCTGTCTGAAGCTGGAGGACATACTATCAAACTCCGATATTACTGCATAGATCGTGATATTTGAGACAGAACGAACCGCCGGTCAGCCGTATAAAGAGATGCAAGGGGCTTAACGGGTTCCTCCTGCCAGACGGGGTATGGAGGGATGCCGGTATTCAGGCGGGGCATTGGAGAGAGGCAACACCCAGGAAGTATAGAGGTGGCATCCGACTTATCAGACAGGCTCAAGTCATGCTTAGATCGACTACGATATCAGTCAGTCTTGAAAATAGTGAAAAGGTGTCACGCGGGAACCGCGCACCAATGGCACTTAACCTCATCCTGGCCTGCGCCACGACTTAGTCATATATAAACTCCTCTCAGTACAGAGATAACTCGGTAGAATTCAATCTCGTATTTACCTCACAAGTTCAAAGTGCAGTTATCACACGGCTATATCTTTCCCCCTTAACAGAATCGTATTGGATCGCATTGAATCGCATTGAATCATATCTGTAAGCCTGGACCGCACATGGTCGGGACAATCTACAGCCAACTTGGCACTCAATACTTGTATATATACTTCATACTTCTACAGACCTCATGGTCAAGAATACACTCAATCATTCACTTCACATTGCTTACAGTTATGAGCCCGGATTTCCCCAACATACTTCAATAAATAACACTCTAACTACCCTCCTACCTCTCTTTGTCACGGAATTGATTATATTCTCCAATCACCTTCCTGTCTTTCTCTTTCCACAAACAAAATGCTCAAGCATACTACCACCAATGAAGTGATCCTTCGTAACCAATCTGATTGGGAACTCTGGATCTACGTCATCAAAAGGGTTGCTGAAGCAGGAGATGTCTGGGAGTATATCAATTTCGACCAACATCATCGTCCTCTCACCAGGCCTGAAAAGCCTACAAAACCAACAGTGGCAACACTTGCTGCTAGCCCAACTGAAGCTGACGGATCTGCTTCGACCACTTTACCAATTGCAGTGGATTTCACCCAATACAAGATTGAGCTTGATGAATACTATAAGGAACTCAAAGATTATCGTCGTTTGAAATATAAGTTCGGCCAAGTTGACAAAACAACGAGGTTCTTCCACTGATCTAGGTATTCAAATACAAATTCGACAGTGAAGGACATCTTTAACGATCAGCTCCAAGATTTCAACAGGGAGTACATTGAGAGGTCCCATATCTTTTGGGACTGCGGGTTTGAAGGATATCTTGACGAGAGTAGAAATTAAGGGACGAAGGTAGAGAGGGAAGAAAAGTGAGCAAGGCAGGTTGGAGGATAACTGGGGAAGAAGCTGAGAAACTTCTAATCACTTGTTCATATCTGGATTCGAGTTGGGGGATGGCTTGCAGTTTTAATTTGGCCTGTCTATATCTCAAGCACCGCTGGTAAACTGCATGCACCCATCTTCCCATAAGAATAGCGGCACAATGACTTAACCACACCTTGAATTGGCCAATGGCTGCATGTGATTTACCAGCGGTGCTGTGTCTCTAATACGTTGGAACTCGCAGATGACGGGCCCGGCCCCAATTTCCCTTCAAGGGCTCCCATACCCTCCTTGCTTTTGAGTGACCCCAGCAATAGCCCGTCACACTGAAAGGAGGAGCGCAGGAGAGTGACCCATGATGCGTAAAAGAACCTGAACCGCATGAACCTCGCCGCAGCCACCTGGGTTCGGGACAGAATAACTGGGTTTGTACGTGTACGTGTTATATTGCGCCATTGTTATAAATGAATACTTGGACTTCTAGTTATATAACATATCAACAATACAATGGTTTATACAAGATTGATTGATCCCTAACACATAAGATTAAGATCAGGTGATTACAACAGCATGTCAAGAAATAGCTAGAAGTATGAAGATGTATGAAGAAGCGTGTAGAAGAATATTTGACGTATATGACTCAAGCCATGTCTTAGCATCTCAACTAGAACATTCTGAAGTCGTACCAATATCCGGTCTTGTGCATTCCATCGGATGGCAACGAACAACTGCCACTGCTGCGGTCGTTCCCAATGTGTGTTTGAAAAGAGCCAGCAAAGTGTCGGCTGGACGACGGCCCCGCGCCCGTGGACAAATGCGAAGCGGGCGCGACGGATATTCGTCGGCCTTTACCGCGTCCCTTAATTCCCTTGTTGGAATTCTTATACATAGACACGAAGTACTCCCACAGCTCCTTATCCAGCGCAGTCACGGGGTCGCCTTCCCGGATCGAGGCGAATTTCTGTATCAGGGAATGAAGTGTGTCTGCATGGAATTTGTTTTGATGGGACTGGGAGAAGAGTTAGAATTTGAGAACTGCACAAGGAGTCGAAGAATGGACCTTCATGTTTCCCAGTTGCGTGAACTGCTTTTTACAGGCATCAAGCTTGCAGACATACGGTTTAGTCTGCTCGTGAACCATTTTGTGGGCACGAACGTTTCCAAGATGGGCAAAAGCTTTGTTGCAAATGTTGCAGTTATACGGCCGCTCTCCTGTATGCCGTCGCTCATGCGTCTGTATACAATTAGCGCACGTTCGCTCAGAATAGTGATGAGCTAACCTTGAGATTCCCTTGCTGGGAGAAGCGTTGACCGCAGGTCGGTTCCTTGCAGACCTATCATCATATTAGCATATCAATGCAGTCAAATTGGAATCCACGTACAAAAGGCTTACTGCCAGTGTGTGCTCGCGGGTGGATTTCGAGGTGAGTCTTCTGAGAAAAGACTTTAAAGCAGTCCGGCATAGTGCACTGGTACGACTTCTTGGGCCTTGAAGCGCCCTTGGACTTCTCTTCCTTGATGAATTGGTGAGAATCCGCTGCTGGACCGCGAGGTGGTTGCTGTTTTTGGGGTGATACCTTTGACAGTTGTGGCCGCTGTGGGGCGTTTGATTTGGCCTGTATGGCTTTCATAAGCGTATCCACATAGGTTGAAAAGGCGATACCACTGCCGGACTCTCCAGATTCAGAACTTAATACTGGCTTGCTATCATCGTACGTGTTGTTGTTATTGAAATGCTGAGTAGACTGCGCAGGCTGAATTGGCGAACTGGTCTCGCCCCGTACCGTTGATAGAACGTGCATGTCGCTACTTCCTGGATACGGTGATCCCTGGGGAAAGGCTTGGGAATTGGTCATATTGAAAGATTGTTGCATATTGTAATGTCCCGTCCCCAAGCAGGGGTTATTTCATTTCACTTATTCATTTCATGATGCTACGCTATGCGATGCGAGTCGATCTCGTGCCTATGCTTGTTCAAATCTCTCTCTTTTCTCTTGCGTCAAATGAAGACGTGACTCCAAATGAGGACAATTGCCCTTTCCCCGGATTTTTGAGAATCCCGAGAGCGAGCAAGAGATATATCTGTACCTTGTACGTCCTCCTCACCAGGCTGAGAATTCAGTTCCTGCACATTCATTGTCCCCCTTAGCACGCTGAGAATTCAGTTACTGCACGTTCTTCGTCCCTCATTAGTTCCATTGTACCACCATGCGTGACCTTACGCCTCTAGTGTGTGCCATGTTCACCGGTGTGCTCGGCACCAACCACCTATTCCCTCCCGGACGTTCCCGCACCAGACAGCAAAATATTCTCTTCTACGTGTACATAGCTGCCATCTCCGTCTTTCCTATTGTTATTGCAGTCGGCCTTGCTCTTGAATTCGCCCTAGAGCGTGGATTACAACTTCCCTTTCAGGTTCTGTCGTTGCTCAGCTGGCTGTTAGGGGGTTTTATTGAAGTTTGTACCAACCTATTCGAAAGCAAAACCTAACTAACAGAAACACAGACCGTCGCTTTCGGACGTGTATTACATGTACTCCGCCCTTACGATATATTCCTTGGAGGAATCTTCATAACCACTAGCACACTTCAGATTCTGGGTTTTGTGTTGTCATGGATAGGCCACGATACTGGGAGATATATCGCCTTTGCCGGAGGCTGTCTCTTCCGCGTGATCTTAGCGGCTGTTACGATTTATTTGATCCAGAGGTGTGCAGGTGTTAAGGGTTATTCAAAGTATGTACGGCTTAGAGCTGTATACGGATACATCGTATGCGTATTTTGTGTCTGTGGGTTTATCTTTATCAAAGATAGAAATCTATTCTTTGAGGTAAGTAAGTCAGGAATAACCAGTTGTCAAGGCTAATCTGAATAGGCAAATGGTTTCCTACAAGGTATTATACCTGCTTTCCTCAATCGTCATTGTCATCCGATACCCCACACGTGTTCGTTCCTAGATATAGAACAAGCGTGAGTTCCAGGCCTTTTCTCTATTTTCAAGACTGACTGATATCGTAGTCGATCTAAGCATGAGTTGAGCCTGTCTGGTAAGTTGGATGCCACCTCTATACTGCCTGGGTGTTGCCTCTCTCCAATGCCCCGCCTGGATACCGGCATCCCTCCATACCCCGTCTGGCAGGAGGAACCCGTTAAGCCCCTTGCATCTCTTTATACGGCTGACCGGCGGGTTCGTTCTGTCTCAAATATCACGATCTATGCAGCAATATCGGAGTTTGATAGTACGTCCTCCAGCTCTGGACAGACTGAGGCCATGAGATGGGTTGATTGGGACAAGTTTTTCGGAATGCCCGGTGCCGTGGAAGCATATACCACCTTTGGAACCAACAATAAGCTACAGGCGCTACCTCCCGCTCCTCTAACAGAACATTCTATTCGATCTTCTTCCCCGACAGTGGTTGCTATTTCGGAAATCCTCGTCGAAGCCCTTGTCTCGAACGGGAAATTCCAACCTAGCTCCTCGTGGACTGAATATCGTTTGCACCAGGAACGTCTTACCTGGGAAAACTTCTATATACTTCCTGGCGCCGAAGCTGAGTTGGTCAAAATGTTCACTCGCATGGGAGTATGAGCCTGCGGAGCTCTCACACTACACTATAACAATATTTCTTTTAGTTGATGTAAGCCTGGACCGCACGTGGTCGGGGCAATCTACAGCCATCAGAGGAAAGCTATACATGCCAAGTCACACTAGGCCCGATTTTTACTAGTTAATGTAAGCATATTACGTCAGCTCCCAATAACAACAAATTATGCTTTGGTAATTGTAGGAACAAGTAATATGTAGTTGTTCCATTGATCTAGCTATCAACGGAGCTATATGCAGGGCCCGAGGCGCCAAGACCTGTAGTCACCAGCTAACGTGACCTAATGGAGGTCACGTGCCACGTGACGTGCTAAGATCTGTGAATTGGTGGTGTTTGCTCACACCCACCGACAGTAATTGCAACATTTCACACCTTTTCCAATTTGTTCAGCTTCGCGAAATGATTCCACTGTTGCATATATGCGAGCCGAAAAGCTACGCCCGAGCTCGAAGACTAAGGACTGATTTCGAGTCATGGATTAAAGAGCTCAATGTCCCTACTTCTTCCTCTCCTTCTGCTATACCAAGCCACGTGCGGGAAAGGAAAAAGAGGCAGATGCTCAAACCATCAGTCAACACAACCCAACGAGACACGATACTCCTACTAGTGCAAGATGAACAAGCTGCGCAAGATGAACTAGCTGCGCAAGGTGAACAAGCTGCGCAGGGTGAACAAGCTGCGCAAGGTGAACAAGCTGTACAAGGTGAACAAGCTGCGCAAGGCTAGACAAATTGCACGGATCCACTCCTCTCGGAAGGCGAGATATTATGAACGTCCTCCAAGAGTCCTTGGTGGCGTGTCGGTCTGCACAGTACCCGCAAAACTCATCCGGAAGCTCCGGCAACTGAGGTGCTGTCGGCCAGTCCCACACCCAATATAACGTATAAATGCTTCTTAGCGCCAGATCTCCTGGCAATGTTGCAGCTATCCCACATCACATATCGTTACCACCTTGCCGATGCTGCATTACATTGCTCGAAAGAATCCCGTGGTAATGTCTTAGGCTTGTTGCTAAAAATCGTTAGATAGGAAGGTCCAAAAGCCTCATCCTGCCTCTAAGCAGCGGATTATTGGATGGAAATGCGCCAGAGCCTCATCACTCTATCATGCCGTAAGGGTCGCAAAAGAATCAAGGCGCAAGTTACTGAAGATTATTGGATAGGAATGCCCCAAAGCCTCTTCCGTCTCTGGTCCATCATGCCGTAAGGGGTCGCAAGAGAATCAAGGCACAAGCAGCGGAGTACTTGCCATATGTTGTCGAATATTATTGGACGAATTGCGTGTCAGATGCTATTCGATGCGATTTAACGTAATTCGATGTGATATTGAGGGGAGTTGATACCAGTTGATGCGCAAATCGGGATACGCAGGAAAAGCAATGTAAGGCAAAAAAGTGTAAGGCAAAGCAATGAGGCAAGGGCCCTTGGTAAAAGCAGCCAAACAACCAGGCCAGTCCAAGTTATTCCACTCTCAACCAAACAGCTCACTTGACCAGGAGGAAGTGACCATCCAATACAACTGTCGAAATGCGAACAATAAGAAGGCTCGACCGTTTCTAGACAGCCTCGATCCCAAGGAATACCCAATCATTGCACTTCAGGAACCGCTGACAACTGAACGAAACCCTTCTTCCTTGAAACCTGCACTACTGCCCTTTGTGCAATTCGCACGCGTTTCCGACGCGTTTTGGGTGTTTTGAACCCCACCTTCGCGTTGTAGTCGCATTCGGAAAAGATTTCGGATAAGTTTATTAAAATTTAACAAGAAATCTAAGTTCTGCAAGAATGGGGTTCCTTTGGACTAATGAGTACAGAGATTAAACAAACCAGTCAAAACACCAAGTCGAACAACACTTTCTCAGCGCGACCTGACTCGGTGGTCTGATAATACATATATGCCTCCTTGGCACCAGGAATAGAGATGAACTTCTGCCACTCAATATCTTCCCACCGACGTTTCCATTCAGAGAACAGAGGGGTTTCTATGCTGTATTCTGTAATTGTGGCTGTGACCAATATGAGGTCTCCCTTTTGCGTGATTTGTGTGATTTGATGGACTTTCTCGGCATGTACAGGACTAGGTGGAGCATTGCGTAAAGGTGTGGGCGGTGTAGGAGGCAGGTTCCATTGCTCCGAGGTATACACAGTCAATGAACTATCATATTATTTAGCTTCAAGAGCAAAAAAGACGGCCTACAACTCACCCTCACTGTGCGGTAATCTCCTTGACATCCAGATGGCGGCTTTTCCCGTTTGAGTGCGCCAAGGAACGCTCTTCTCCTGCAGCTATAGCCCTGCTCCCTTCTTTACGCCCCTTAATCTGAGTGAGAAGGAGAAGAATGACGTTCACGCAACTTTCTAGAATACAATTCGCCTATTCAGATTAGCCCAACAACTTAGTGTGTACGGTTAACTTACCAAAAGGAATGTGTCTCTATCGCCAATATATATAAATCCACAGCCACTGATTGCACATAAATATGTAAGTGCAATGAACACCAGCTTTCGATGTCTGACGATTTCATAATTGAGGAGTAGGTAAGCCACTGCAGCTGCAGCAAACACGTGGAATAGACAGCCTCCGGCGAAAGCGACATATATCCCAGTATCGTTATCGTAAAACAAGACCCCAAAGCCCATAGCTTGAAGTAAGCCGGCGATCGCAACGATGATTGGAACGATTATACGGTATATGCGTATTGAACAGAATATACGGCATATAATGAGGGCCTGAGTTCTTATAAGTAGTTTTCTTTCTGAATAAGTTGGTACAAACTTCAATACTAAGCCCGTTTAGCCAAGACAGCTCTAATAGTAACTGAAAGGCAATATGGGATGTAGCTTCCAGCCAAACGCTAAAAAGGATAAAAACAGCGATAAGGAAGGCGGTGAAGTATGAGACTGATAGAAGGAAGTTTCGCTGCGTTACACGAGGGCATGAATTCCATATCCGGATAGGCGATTTTGGATCCCATGGACAGATTATCTGGGCAAGGCCGAGCAGACCGGTGAACACCGTACAGATGAACACCACACAGATGAAAACTGCAGGTGATAGGCCACGCATTGTCGTACGGTGAGCAAACGAAGAAGGGACGTAGGTAAAGGACGTGCAAGAAGGCAACTGGTGAAGGACTTCTCAGCCTTGTTCGAGGATATGCATGATATATCATAGAGAGTCGACCTCCCTATACAGATTAGGGAGCGTTTGGTAAGAGCTCTACTCCACCATCGTGCCATACCACTAGGCCGATCTTCAACCAATGCGCAGTGGTATGCCGCCTAGATGCTATGTCAAAAGGCGTACTTCAGGAAATTGGGTGCATCGGTTCCTCTTTTGGTGTCCGAGAACCAAAGGAGGTGAGGTAAAGTGAAGTGAGGTAAATTGAAGTGAGGTAAAGTGAAGTGAGGTAAAGCGAAGTGAGGTAAAGTGAAGTGAGGTAAAGTGATGTGAGGTAAAGTGATGTGAACAAGTTGCGCATATCTTTTAGAACATTATAAAATTGAGGACACACCAAACGCCATGCAGAGTTGATCTTCGGGTGAAAGATTGTAGAGACCTCTAGACTGGGACGGAGTTTGTTTTATAACAAGGACAAGCATGGTGGTGATATGCTGGTCCGTGAATACGATATGCATGGACATGACATCCCATGCGTCCAGTGAGGAGCTGCTGCCAGCCTCATTTCATCTCTTACTGCAAGTATTTCTTCAATGCTGAGAGGACTACTTTTGCTTCTGCAGCAACCTCGGCGGTTATTTACCTCAAATATCTGCGCGAGCCCGGCTTCTAGCATGAACATATAACCACTCCATTTCCAGCTACTCAAAAATCTCGAGGTCTCTTTTTTATCATTAAAAATGCCCGCTGAAGAGAAACAAGTTCCCGTTCATATGCTAGAGGGGAAAAAGGGCGGTGTCCCAGCACCCCTTTTGCCATGTGTTGAAACTTGCAAATACATTGGAATGGCATATCCCAACAAGGCGGGAGATCCGGCGGAGATAAAGGTTGTAGGGTTCAAAGTAGAGCCAGCAACTCCGCAAGAGAATATCAAGCAAGAAAGGTATATCCTATAAAATTCCTTTTGCTACCAATCTAATGTGGAAAAGAGGCGGATAATGGGTTATAACCCTTTTACAACATCTCTCGTCCTTCCTGTCTTGCGACAGGATGCGTAAAATGTCTTTCTGTCTAGCGATATCCGATCTGGTACCTCTGCCAAAACTTGAATGAATGACTATTCCTAAACCAGCTTCGATATGACCAACATTAATCTGAGAACTCTGTAGACATAAATGCAAGTCTCTGGACACGTGGCTAGCATTATCAGAAGTCCTGTAATTCGAGTTGATGCGATTAGGTGCGCAAATCGGGACACTATTCGTCCAGCTTCAACCCTTCTACAAGGTCAGCACCACCCTTTTGTTCGAATGAATCGCATTGAATCGCATTGAATCACATTGAATCGCATTGAATCACAACGAATCAAATCATTGTCGCACCCCCTGTCTCAAGCCTTTCTGATTCTCCTTCACGTATCTGAGCTCCCAGACCTGTCTACGCCTGCCAACTCTGCCATTACAGCCCCTTTCCTTCTTGATATTTGCATTAGTACTAGGCCCCATTATCTGCTCTAGAAGCTAACTGATATGGTAGTCTCTCGGTACAATGCAACCTGCCTCCTGCGCCTCCACTCACGCCTCCACCCACGCCTTCACCCCCGCCTTCGCCCACGCCTTCACCTATGCCTCCACCTACGCCTCCACCCACGCCCTCACCCACGCCTCCATCTACGCCTCCAGCAACAAGGAGACTTAGTACGAGTCACAGCCTTGATGTCTTCCCAGTGCCAGGGAGGCAGTAGATAGCGTCTGAAACCGATTTGACTGACAATGTTCTTATTTCTAAACCTAGCTACATATATAAACCATATGACGCATACATCCTTATTTGAATGATAAATCCTTCATCTCTCCACCTCCGGTCTTTCTAATGAAATTCTGTTTAACAGCATAAGTCATCGGTTCGACAGTCAAAGAGAAAGGGACGGAGGCGCATGTAAAATGAGGGCCGGAAAATGCTCCTCCATAGAAGACCGCATGGCAGATCTTCTTTATTCGATTACAAGCCTGGAGGATCAGATGTGTTTCATTCTCAATTTGCTCGCTGTGCATCCCGCTTGTCCGTTCAAAGTTATGGACTCCTCCATATAATAATCAGACCACCAGGGGCAGGGGTAGGTCTCCATGTAGAGAAATAGCGTTATTCCATCTATGCACGGGTTGATCTTCGCTGCAGGGTGGTCCAGCACTTTGAAATTCATTCTGTAGGGTGGATTATCCGCAAATTGGGACACCCGACGGCCCGTTCTAGGCGGCGTTTAGGTCCGGTGATGATGGAAGTGTGGTGTTTAAACAAGGTAGGGAAGAGTCTGGTTGGGTGAGTGAAGATGATTTTGTACTGGAATGGGGCTTCAACGGGTTCCTTTACGAGAAGTGTGGAACTGAGACATCATGTCAGGCAGCCACAAGGTGGGGGAGAATAGCTGAGAGCGAATATTCAAATCATGCAGAATGAACAGGGCTCTCTGAGATCTTTTCAGAGCCAAATTTGTCGAGGATTTTCTTGATGTATGCTCGCTGGCTAAGTGTTCAATGCTTCCCAGGTTGGTCGTTTTGAATTCCTTGCTCAGTTGATCGATGACTCGCTTCATGGCTGGCTTGGCCCCAAAGCCTCTTCCGTCTCTGATCCATCATGCCGTAAGGGGTCGCGAGAGAATCAAGGTAATAGCGCCTCCATAATAAATCGCCCGGTCAATGCGATATTTAATTTGGTAAGTGGAACCACAGCAGATTCTCGATTTGCGCAGCTCCCTCACCTTGCGCAGCTCCTTCATTTTGCGCAGCTCTTTCACCTTGCGCAGCTACTGTCTCGCGCTCCTTCACCTTGTTCAGCTCGTTCATCTGGCGCAGCTCGTTCATCTTGCACAGCTCATTCATCTTGCAAGCGATATGTCTCTGAGTTTATGTCAGATTGTCCTTGATATTACTCTTCCCACAAGATTGGCTGGTGAGAGAAAGCTCTTTGAAATATAAGAATGAGAGTATGTGCCCTTTTTAACTGAGCATCTTTATTCATACATCGTCTACCACTTCAACTACATCGCATCTACAATGGCTGAGAACCTGTGAGTAATTTTAGTAGTTACTTAATACTTAGCTGAATTTTTATTAGGTCACGTTGGAAAACGTTGCTCCAAAGCGCCCTTGACCCAAGCTCTTCAAATAATGGCTCCTACCTAGTCGACCACGAAAAAAGGGAGGGGACTGGAAACCTCCATCTCATACTTGTTTATTATCAACCTGTCCATGGGCGCGCAAAGGTTGTCATGCCAATCGGCCTTATTACACGACAACAGGCAACAGTTGAAAATTCCTCGACAGTTGTGGCCCAATCCATTGTATCAAGTTATCTCCCGCAAGCTTGGATGGGGAGGGAACTTCATTATGCTGTTTGTAATCCATTCCAGTCCAAAATATTTTTCTATAACATCGACGAGCAAGGAGGTGCTAAGTTAGTCGAGGAATTTATACTTGGTATGGAGCAACCGTTCTTTACGTGGGCTGTAGAGCAAAACAGGCCTATGTACTTGCTTTAGTCAGGATTGATTCAATTTAGTGAAGATGGGTATTAGAAACAGAATAATATAGCATTTCTTTAATAAACAACATTAAAGTAAAACTGATAACTTGTTGCTCCCCACCAAACCCCTTTGACTTTAATATGTTCCTGCTTATCTATTACTTCATAGGGTTCGACGTCAGGCAACAGAGGTAGAAAAGACCCGTCGTCAGTGCGAATCTAACATTCTTGTTAACAGGTAATCGAGGCTATCTGATAATGTCTTACCTGGATAAAAGAAAGTTCACCACCAGGAATAGCGTGACTGTGAAGCCCAATCAGTCTTACTGTTCTCGTCTCTCTTCTATTCCCTAGCGGCACCTCTTCCCGTCCTTCTCCGCTTTCATTGAAAATACCACAAATGCCTCCGTTATGCCTGTAGGAAAGGTAAACCGACTTGCAGGTAGAAAATTCAACATATGAGGGTTCAAAGTAGCCTTCAACTTGCAGGTACGGCTTACGAGTGGTTTGTACAGAGTAGGGAACCCATATGCCACGATGATATGGCATAAGTGGCCGAGGATGGGGGTGGCTGCTACGGTCGGGAACCGCAATGTCAATCATACGAATTTTAATAGGCTTTCAATCTATGTCAGTGTTGAAACTTCCGTTGAAATGGTGTACTTACATCAGAAACGATGCGTATGCTCGCAAAAGAGCCAGTAGCTGCTCTATCGACAAATATATTTACTAGCCGATTCTCATCTCTCAACCATTGTGGTTTTTTATCTTTGCCTAATCCAAACGCAATATTGCGAATTCCGAGATGATCTACTTGCAATGCAAGAAGTTGAGGTCCTGTGTCCAGAGAAAAGTCTTTATAATGTTTTGATGGCTTCCCGCATGAACTTCTCTCCCTAATATCTTGCAAATATATTTCGCCACCAAGTGATACAAAAACGGCTGTCATATTTGCCGAAAGCTTTACGTTTTTCTCCGCGTAAACTTCGTCATGCGATTGATCATGTAAGAGCCGAGTTGCTTGTATCCCAACTGTGATACGTTGCCTGGCGATATTGTCTCTGATTACTTGATTGAAGTAAACTTCTGGGAGGCCCACTGTTATTGCAAGAGCATGCTCTGCTTGACAACTTGGTAGAATAAGCGAAAGAAGTTCTGGCGGGAGATTATGGAGCAATTTTCGGAAGGAAACATCGTTGCCAATTTGTTGGGTTATTATTGTTGGACAGGGATCGAAGATTGTAGCAAATAAATCTCCATCCAGATTCGAGAGCGGTTTGAAATTGGAACTGTCGACTGGAGCTGTTGGTGACAAGATAGAGATAAGAGTGAGGAGAGACACCCTTGGTTTGGTGCAGCCTGCTGCATGGCGGATCATCTGGGCGCAGCGACGATGGACTAGATAAAGCCCTGGGAGTTTTCCTATGGAATGAACCCTGGACGAGCTGAATGTGCCAATACGAATAAGTCCTGTGCGGGTGTTTTCGAGGTTAGGAATCTCATGCTCAAGGCTCTTTTGCTTTGGGAGCGTTCGAATAGCCTGATAGGATTTGACGTTATCTTGCTCTACCTTCCCGCCGCAAAGCTTGCAGTCGTAAGTATGGCCAAAGCCTTGCTCTATTCGAGATAGTTGTCGGGCCATAAGGAAGTTGTAAAGTAAGTGTTAGGCATGAAAACAATGTCAGATCTATCCTTTTTAAATTCATGGAACATAAGAAAAAGAGCAAACATTTTGTGTTAGTGATACGTAACGATTGCCTTTGTACATCCAATACAACCAACCAACCATGTCTGCTATCAAATTCGTGACAGTTGCACTTGTACAACGGCTACAAATTTATCCAAAGTTCCGAGCATGAGAAGACCATATAATGAATCCTGGCGCTGTCTTCGCCTGTTCCGGTATCCTAACTCTCGTGCGTATACAAGTCTAAAACCTCATGTTTCACTGCCGTCCAAAACCTGATTTCTGGCGCCGTTTCATCGGTGTGGTGTTCCCCATGCAGCTACTGGGAACACAGGACAGCTAAACCCGCCCTTGCCGGATATGTAGTCAAACGAAGATTTGCCTTTCATATATGAATCAAGGTTGGGAGCCTTGTGATTGTGCACACTACCTATTTCCACTGCCGTCTCGCGCCGTACAAAACAGACAAATGCGACTGAGAAGGTCTGGTGGGATAAAATACCTCGCATTGTCTCGCCTCATGTCGTCTCGTCTCGCATCGCCTTTCTACGACGGCATCAGGCTAAGTTGGAGGACTTGATCCCTCATTGTTCTTCGGCCGAGGCTCCCTTCTTCCTGCGGTGAATCTTAGCAAACCAGCTTGCTACGCCCGCTCCTTGTAGGATAAGAGTTGTGGACGTACAAAGGTAATTGTTAGGTATCACTAACACGAAATGTTCCGAACGCTCCCCAACCAAGAGTGCTATGGACTTGAGGCTCCTATTCTCCAAGACGCTCGCATAGGACGTATTCGCTTATTCTTCTTAATTGTGGGGTAGAGAATGCTCTTGCAATAACGGCTGGCGAAGTTTATGACAGCCGTTTTTGTATCACTTGGTGGCGAAATATATTTGCAAGATATCATGGAGAGAAGTTTATGCTGGAGGCCATCAAAACATTATAACATTGCGTTTAGATTAGGCAAAGATAAGAAACCACAATGGTTGAGAGATGAGATAGCAAATATATTTGTCGACAGAGCAACTACTGGCTCTGCGAGCATACGCATCGTTTCTGCCTTGATTACCTGTTAACAGTAATAGATGAAGGAGCTGTGCAAGATGAAGGAGCTGCGCAAAATGAAGGAGCTGCGCAAGATGAAGGAGCTGCGCAAGGTGAAGGAGCTGCGCAAGTGGAGTAGCTAACCCATAGGCAGATCTAGAATCTGCTGTGGTTCCACTCGAAGCCAATTAAACCATGCAGAGGTAGCACATAGAGCCGTAGACCATCTAGCAAATAATGCGGGCAAAGCTACCAAGAGAATCCTCGGAGCCACTGCTAATCCTCGTCTGCCTTTCATGTGATGTCTAATGACAAAAGGGTGTGGTGGGGCAACGAAAATTCGACCGCTGCGAAAATCTGCCGGCTCGCCCAAATTGTCCGCTCAAAGTGTTGGGCAGTAAGGCAGAAGCGGCACAGCCACTCATTATGACGCCCGGTAGGATGATGTATATTTAGCAGAATGAGGTGAAACTGGGTAGTCAACAGGCTGTATAGTCCTCGTGACCATGTTCTATGTTGTCCTCCGGTTTAAGGAACTGTTGAGTATATACATGTATTGTGCGCTGAGTCAGCAACAAGTTGCTCCTACCATATGCCGTCTCGGCTTACACACTTGGAATGAAAAGGTCTTGCCAATTAACGCTAGAGCTAATCAGGGCACCATGTGAAACATAGGATAATATCTGTGAGGCACCCTCACTGTCTGATTTGCATCTAGTTTTTGGAAGTAGCCTTCTGGCTCTACTCCAGTATCCAGTGTCAGATGCTTTGTATGCGGAGGCTCGCAAACGCAGGTTGGCACTGCACACAAATTAGATAGATTAATTCTCTCACAGCTTCAGCGGCCCGGTGCTGAACGCATCATCACTCGACCAGCCTCGTCGAGACTCCGGCAGGTATTACTCAATCCATGGCTTCCATATGGATCAAGAGAGAAGGACCGTGCTCCTCGTATTCTTACCATCCTCCAGCCAGACCAAATTTATCCACCATGAATCGCTCCACCGCGATCCATAAGCTACCAGGTCATATTAGGGATCAGTTTTAGGAGGTACAGGGGTGTGATGAATTATGAAGTATATATACATGTATTACGGACAGAGTATTGGTTACCTATCGGAGGACGAGGCAGCAATAGTGATTGAAGTTTGGCTCAATAAAATTTCACGCAATGTCCACTCTACACGCCATTGAAGCGATAAGTTTTAAGGTCACTTTCCACGTTAGGATACCGGGATCTGGGGTAGGAATTGTTATAGATGAATACCACCTCTTCAGTGATTGGGACATCTTTAGCATGTGTACGAGCAAGGATATATGCGCACTTAGTGGTGCGATTTACAAACGTCTCTCCGAGGGAGGGCAATCTGGAAGAAGTCTCACGAAAGAAGAGGAGGTATGACATACATACGTCTCTCCAAGGGTGAGCAGACGTCTATAATGCCTGCTTAGAGAAGGATATCCAGCGCTGCTTTCAAACCTTGTTCTCGGATAGATACCTACAGCTTCCCCGAAATGCCGCCAATGCGAAGGCGCAGCGTTTGGAGGGATCACGTGGCCAGCCTGAACGAACTGTATTGGACATATCAGCCAGCGCTTCAGTCTGTCGCGGGGGAGTGATACCGTGTTCGTGCGCGCAACGATCAACAAAAGTGTAGCCATACTTGACGCGTAAATCGTCCGTGCACCCACGCCGCCACGTCATAAAAAGTACGGTAAATGATTGGATGGTCGTTCACAGTCGATATTTCCGGCGTCAGCAACGTCAGCACTAAAATGCGATGAACCAATTACATTGAATAGCGCATACACCGACTCTTATGGTGTGATCCACCTGGCCCCATATTGGATGTCGAAAATTAAGAAACGGATTTCAAAAATTAAAGAAACGGATATTGTAAACCGTGTAACAATACGGCAAAAATTAAAGAAACGGATATTGTAAACCGTGTAACAATACGGCAAGGAATGAATCGTAGTTTTCTGAAATTGATAATCACCTTTGCTCCTAAACCAATATCTAAACCTCAATATCCAGGTATTC
>ML994053.1:0-23392 GCA_010093945.1 Delitschia confertaspora ATCC 74209 | reverse complement strand
ATATCGAAATCACAAAAACTGAATTGGTGAAAAGCGAGTAGTTTCATGGACCATCCTCTGGAAAAAATATTGAGTTTTGATATTTTGATTTGGGAAATAAATTCACCAAAATCAGTTGTGTTTGCCGGCAAGCATCGGTGGTTTAGTGGTAAAATTAGCCGTTGCCATCGGCTAGCCCCGGGTTCGATTCCCGGCCGATGCAGTTCATTCAAAAAATAGTATTTTATTTTTAATTAGATGTTTCGCTAGCCTTTTAGCCTTCTTTTTAGAAGATCTGGCAATGTTGAGATGGAGACGTCGATGCAAATTTTTTTGTACTGGTTGGTAAACGTGGGAATAAGGTTGGACGAGTAGGGGCGCACGTGGAATTGGAGGGACGACGACGAAGAAAAGTGGTGCACGTGAAGGGAGACGAGTGAGTATGTACCTTTGTGGTTCTTCTTTGAGCTCTGGTTTCATTGGATCGGTCCATCACTGGAAGGAAAAATGCAAAAATCCCGTAGGATTCGAGTCTACTAGTTCGTCTACCTAAGTCCTCGAGAAGACTACAATACAATCATCTACCTTTTATACGGTATACTGCTGCTCAACAGCGTTAATCTGCGGTGCCAAAATCCATGACTGATACCTACATAGCGCCAGATTCCTGCCCATTAACTAGAGTCCCGGATGTCTAGACTTCTGCTACGTAGTTTGACTCGCCTTTGCCTGGATTTCCATACTTTGATAACCCATTGTGAAGACAATCTCGTCAGCATCAAGACTGGTGCCATCGGCGAACTCAAGCCCATTTGGCAAAACCTGAGAAATATCTTACCCCTGATTAACCTCAACTTTCCCCTCCGCCATGAGCTAATTTGCACTGACATCGATATGATAAGCACCTCCCTTTCACCCCTCCCCCCTCTGAAAATCCTTAAACCAGCAGCCCCACCCCCATGGGCGCCCCATCCAGTCCAAATCGGCCTTCTCCAGCGCCTCTAAAATCTCCCGATTAACCTTCTCCTGCTTCTTCCGCCACCTTAACTTGCCGTGCTTTAAACAACGCGCTCGGAAACCCCAAAGCTAAATATCCGCGTCCTCGGTTGGGGACCCTCTTCGTCCTCCAGGCCTTTTATTCCGATATTGCAGATGGCTGACGAGGAGATTACAGTAGTGCCGTCGGATTTTGGACGGGTTAGTGTGATGGTCCATTTTTTCCTCGGTTTCGTCCCAGAATGTAAATTTCAGGTCTGTCTTGGTCCAGGCATTTAGTTCAAGTAGTTTGACGGGAGCATCCGAAGAACTCAGCGAGCTTGTGTTGGGGAGTGAATATGGGCTAGTGGCGGAGGAACGGGACGTAGGGAATGTGGCCGTATAATATATAGCATGGTAAATTTACAATTGGCCGAATGAACGTGTCGAGTTTCGCCATTGAAATTATCCCTTTCGGAATGCTCTGGCAAAGGCTAAGAGCCTCTGACCAGTAAAGGTATCGCTTTCTCAGGAAGCTGTCAACATCCTGCAACTCAGCGCTATGATATGTAGGAGAATTGACATTCCAGGCACAAAGGTGATCGACCCAGTAGATACATAAGTAGTGTGATGCTGCTAGTGGGCTTGAATCCGGTTATTTGTCCTTCTTGGCAGGGCATCCCACTGCACGTAAGTTGTACATGTCTCGTCGTAGAGTCTTTGACATGACACGGAGAGATCTTGTTAAACTGGAAGGCCACATGAGCCTTAGCTCCTGTCCTTGTATTATTAGCCTCATATTCAACAAGATAAGAGGATAACAAAATGCACAACCATACCCAAAATACAGATATTTTCCGATCCCTATCACCTCTCCCTTACTTCAGGCTTACAGATCCCAAAAGTGCTATATAGTGGGTCTCCTCTGTTCCCGATGGGAAGATTTCGTGAACGGCATTTTTTATTAGAAGTGTAAAAGATCAGAGTCACTTCCAGAGATGATGGCTTCTGAAAATAAAGCAAACAAAGTACGGTGAGCGAGAGCAGAAAGCAGCTAAGCATATGGCAGATGATGGCCCAGATTATCCGAAGAAATAAAAGGGAGGCTCCTTAGCCATTCGATAGCATACCCGAGTAACATCACCTTCACAAGAGATATACGATGATTGATCTGTAAATGTATCAAGAAGGCTTTGTCGATTTGTTTCTCATCAGCCTCCCATTTATCCCTAGGAATCGTGCTCTTGATTTTGGACTACTCGGCCTATCTTTCCTTATATCATTTCATTTCACCGCCTTCATTTCGATTATCCACGTCTTGATATTTTGGCTCATATCGAACCCAGCTGCAAAAGTTGACGGTAGCATTTTTGGTTTTAGTGTGACATTAGCCATTGCCATTCTACTGCCAACCGGTAGCAATTCTTTATAAAAGCTTTACAAAAATTTTAAGCCTTGTCAATTAACAATACAATTAATTAGCATCGGTGGTTTAGTGGTAAAATTAGCCGTTGCCATCGGCTAGCCCCGGGTTCGATTCCCGGCCGATGCAATTTGACCATTCTTTTTTTTTAATCAGTCAGATGAATGAATCAACTCAACTCGCCAGCCGGACATGGCTGGTATGTGACGCGTCTTTCGGTCTCGAGGGCAAACATGAGCTTGATTTCAAGGTATTCAATTAAGCCTTCGAAAGTGTTTTTGGGCCCAATGGCCGTCCACCAGATAAAGCAAATGCACGATGCCTCCTTGGTTGAGGGGAACATAGAGTTGGTGGGTATTTTTGGACCTCGAAGGGCATTCTTCTTCCTTTCATGTGGTAGCTTTTTTTCTTGTTTTTTGAATCCGCCGTCATGGTTTGTTCTCGAGGGCGATTTTGAATCCCCGTTCTGTGGACAGGCATGGCAGATATGCGAGACGTCTTTAGAACCACGGAAGAAGATGAGGCTGATGGTGCGGTGCTTTTTGAACCTTTGACGGTGTTCGAATCTCTGGTCCCACAAACATGGCAGGCATGTTGAGTCATTACTATGCTGAGCTAGATAGAAAACGGTTGCCAAAGAGTTTTAGACCAGAGACGTTTTCTGATCTCCCTTCCCTCTCCCATATATAACAGCCAGTAGACCTTTTTGAGTCTCTATGTTAATCTAACCCTCTGAGTTCTTCGATATTCGCTGTATGATGACAAAGGATTGGGCTATGTGACCGGTTATGAGAGACTTTGTGGCTGGGAACGAGGTATACTGTGATAGAGAGTGAAATATTATAGATGGTGATGAAGTCGTGGGACGCTCAGAGGTTAAAATAGGGATAGTATACTTTGGTATAGATCAACATGTATTGAGGCACGTAAATCTGTTGGGACAGGCTGGGGTGACGTGAATGGGAATATGCTAAGGTGGGGAGCTAAAAATGCGGCGTATGGCAGGGACATGGCATCGGAATGAGCGGGATGTTGAGGGGTTTTGATGGATGTGGTGAAGCTAGGCGAAGCTAATAGCTGACGGGAATGGAGGGTGTTTGGATGTTGGGTAAGCGGATATTGACGTTGCTGGTGAAGTTGGGATGGGAGAGGCTTAGGGTGGGAGAGTAGCGGATAGAGATAGGAGGAAGAGCACGTAAGGATTCGTTTATTAATAAAAGGACGAATGTTATATTGTATACATCGGATGTATGAGTATGTAGGCGCTGAGAAAGCGTGATATAGTATTGAAAGAGAAGGATAGCGATCGGGTGAATAGAATGGTACACTGACTCCAAGTTACCAGAAATCGTCATTTGCATGAACTAAAACTGAAAGAGGGGTTTAAAGAAGGAGACAGATATAGATATATTGAAGTCCACTTCAATTGGCACTACAAACAAACTAAAAGCATGATGCCGCCATACTAGCAAAGCTCTGGTATATGCTTCAACCTTCTCCGACCTACAGCCAACAACCCCCCCCCCCAATCAATCACTAAACCCTTCAAACTCCCCATCGTCCTCCTTCTCCTTCTCTAGAACCTGCTTCCTAACTTGATCTATCATATCCTTTAGCCTCTGCTCCTCAGCCTTCTCAGCATCTGTCAACTTGTCCCACCTCTCCTTCTCCCTCTTCGCCTTCTTCTTCTCCCGCCTGACCTCCCTGAGAGCTTGTGCCTCCTTCTTCTCACTCCAGGCATCTTCTTTGCCCTTGCGCTTCCTCTTCTTCTCATCGCCTTCCGGTTTGTCTTCTCCTTCTCCGTTCCGTGCTGCAATGCGCTCCTTCTCGCGTGTCTTGTCTTTGTACGCATACTCATCCCAGTCGATAGAAAGACCGAGAGTAGGATCACCATCCCACTTCTTCAGCTCCGGCATCCGCGGCATCTTGAGCAGGCCCCATGCATTCCCAAGTTCTGTCCAGTCGAGATCTGCGATCCGGAAGATAGAGGCCGCAGTATGTTTACTGTAGGCGCGGACCCAGCTCACGAATCCGCGTTGTGCTTTCTCGTGGATAGCTCGATCTTGCTTAACAAGCTTTTGAATCTCCTTTGTCATAGCTTGAGCATCTTCCGCTAGCACGCTGATACTCGGATTCGTCAGAGGTGTTATGGGTGTTTGTCGCACGCGCAGGAACTCGATGTAATCTTCTTCTCTCCCTGGTGTGAGGAAGGTCACTGCGAGACCTTTTCTTCCAGCGCGACCAGCGCGTCCGCAACGGTGTATGAATGTCTTCGGGTCGCTTGGGGCATCCAGTTGGAGCACAAGATCTACGGTCGGGATATCTAGTCCTCTCGCCGCAACATCCGTTGTAAGAAGAATACTCGGCGCCACGCTATCGACGAAGCGGGCGAAGTTTTTGCGGCGAACTTTGTCAGGGTGTTTACCGTGGAGAGGAATGATGGCATGGCCAGGGAGGAGGGTGGGGAGTATATGCTGGAAATAATCGACGCTGTAACATGTCGCCAGATACAGAATACTTTTCTGGGGCGGGGGTGATAATTTCTCAAGGATCGATTTTATGGCCGGGAGCTTTTGGGAAGGGGGGAGAGTAAGGTAGGACATTTGCAAACTTGCTGGGGTCCGCTTGTCTATGATGTTCCCATCCGCGCCTCGTGATGTAGATTTGACTTTGACGTTTATCCGCACGGGATTCCGCAGGCCGACGCGGATGAGCTGGTCAACGGCTTCACTGACAGACGCGCTGAAGAGGCCGGTGCGGCGCTGTTTGGGAAGGCGAGAGAGGATTCTGGAGAGATCGTCTTTGAAGCCGAGATCGAGGAGCCGGTCTGCTTCGTCGAGGACTAGAACTTCGAAACTGGACGTCGGGCAGTGGACGTGGGGAGAAGAGAGGAGCTCGAGGAGGCGACCGGGGGTGCCGACCAGCACGTTCGGCGATTGTTTGAGGAATTTACTAACATCTTGCGCGGGGGTTACGGCGCCACCTAGAAGCAGTTGAGGGAGCACTTTCAAGGTTCCTGAAGGAAAAGTAGGAGGTGGGGGGGCATCTGTGTCTGCCATTTCATCATCGGACTCTGGTTCTGGTTCGAGGAGGGCTGCGGAGGGGGCGTGAAATTTGAGGAGAGAGAGGAGGACGGTATGAATTTGAATTGCGAGTTCGCGGGTGGGGGAGATGATGATGGCGCCTACGTGATGCTTTTTGAGGGGAGTTTCGAGGCGAAGGAGGCGCTCAACAATGGGAATGAGGAAACTGAAGCAACGTTAGTCAGCCATTACACTGAGCAGAGCTGCAAGATTCAGCTTGGAAGGACTAACGCCAATGTCTTTCCTGAACCGGTAACAGCTTCTACCACCACGTCTTTGTTGCCCATGAACAGGGGGATTGTGCTAGCCTGCACGGGAGTCGTTTTGGTAAAGCCCATAGCGGAGATGGCATCCAAGATCCATTCTGATAGCGGCGGGGTGAGAGCTTCCCATGAGCGAGATGGGCGCTGAGTTTTGGGTTCAGATACTGGCGCCATGGTTAGGGAGTATCACAAGAGAATTTAGACTTTTTCGAGGATCGATTTGGTTGATCCAGGATCAATTGGAAGGATCCAGCTTTGCGATCCTAATTCCAATTTATTTTATGTAGGACGGGGTCGGTTTTGTATGCTAAGTAGTTGGTGGTTGTGGATTGAGCGGCGAAATCTCGAAGTCGGGAAAATAATTTTGGGATCTGATAATGGTGTGGCGCATGTTACATATTCTGAGGCGGTGCATCCAAGCTTTCATCTAATTCCCAAGTACTAATTCCCAAGTATCTCAGTGTGTGGTCTTATAATATACTCAGAGGTTGTCAAACTGTTTGAGTCAATGTTTCTCGAGTAACAGAATTTCTCAAGTTTGATAAGTATTCAACTATTCCAGACACCCTCTTAAGGCTCTTTTAGTACCAAGAGCACCCAAAAAGGGAAGACCATTTCTATATCGCCAAGCCGGATACCTCCCCCCAGTCGCTCCGTCAGCGAAGATTCACGTGTCAGGCAGAGCGTCAATCTGGTGAAAATAAAAGTCAAGCTTGAGTAAAACAATATACCTTCGACCCTACCCCCCCCCCCCCCCCCCCCCCCCCCCCCCCCCTCCCCTTTCACCCCCGGTCCAAAACAAACTACCTTACATTGCCATCCTCCGGCTTCCCTCCCCTTTGGCCATAACAGTGGCATCAACACTATCTCCAGACGATGCCCCCCGACCGGACGAAATACTGTCCATCTCAACCCTGGCTCACGCATCCCCAGTAATCACAATAGACCACACCTCCGATGTCTCCAAGCCTCTAGGAGCTTCACTCTGTTACCAAGTCTCCTACACTGAAAATCCACAACACTCTGACATACTACTCCCCGACTCCTTCCTTGAAACCTTCGCGTACTTTTGCGCCAAAGCGCGTCATTCTCTAACCGGTCTCATCCGGTCTCCCCCATTACCGTCGTTCCCTCTCTGTTTCCACCAAGCCATGGCTTCCGCACAGCAATACCAAGTCCCCCACACACCGCGCGTTATATCGCCGTCGCCCACCCCCTCTGAAGCAGATAACTACTCCGGTCCAACGACGCGATCCGCGGCGCGAAGGCGGCTCTCCACTCAGCCCCCTCGCATCGATGAGCACATAAATTCGAGTTCAAGTTCGAGTTCGAGTTCGAGTTCGAACTCAGAGAAGCGGGCGCGAGTAAGAAGTCGGAGCCCTATACTTGAAGGGAATAGTAGGAGAAGAATGAGCAGGAGGTCGAGCGCAAAGAATGGTCCGAGGAAGAAAGGCGAACTGTCACTGCCGAATGGCACAGTGAACGGCCATCTGTCACCGGCAGCTGCAAATAAGATGTACTGGAGAGAAATGAGCAGGAGTCCCAGTCCGCTGGGTCTAATCCCCATCCATCAGAAATGGCGCTCATTCGTAAGTGCACACTTGCTCTATACAACTTCAGACCCTCTCCACATCCTCCTTACAAGTTCAGTCTTCTCCACTTCTTCCATGCAATTACACACTTGTGCACATCCTCCATACACCTCTAAACCTGTACACTGCCTCTATACAGCTCCACATTTTCCCATCCCTTCATACAGTTACCTCCCAGAGCATTTCACTAACACAACCACACTCCAACAGATCCACCGCCATGAAATCCCTCGCAAAACCCTCCACATCTCCATCGGCTTCCTCACCCTCTCCCTCTACTGCACATCCTTCCAACCCTCCTCCATCCACCCCACGCTCCTCACGCTCCTCATCCCGATCTTCACAACCGACCTTCTTCGTCACCGCTTCCCGACCCTAAATCGCCTTTATATCCGGCTCCTCGGCGCGCTCATGAGGGAATCCGAGGTCGAGGGCTGGAACGGGGTTATTAGTTATTTGCTTGGGGCGTGGTTGGTGCTGAGATGGTGTCCGAAGGATGTTGGGGTTATGAGTGTGCTTTTGTTGAGTTGGTGCGATACGGCGGCTAGCACCTTTGGGAGGTTGTGGGGGCATCGGACGTGGAGTGTTCGGAGAGGAAAGAGCGCGGCGGGGACGGTGGCGGCGTGTATTACGGGGGTTTGTACTGCGGCTTTTTTTTGGGGGTGGTTGGCTCCCCGCATGCCCGCCGAGTATGATACTGGTGTGAATGCTTTTGCGTTCCAGGGTGTGCTGAGGCTGCCTGAAATGGTGAGGAGTGCTGTGGGGTTGAGTGTAGAGAGGAGTGAGGTCAGCGGTGTCGTGGCACTCGGTGTCATGAGTCTCTGGGCTGGCATTGTTGCGAGTGCTAGTGAGGCTATTGATTTGTTTGGCTGGGATGACAATCTCACTATTCCGGTGCTTTGTGGTGCTGGGCTATGGGGATTCTTGAAGATATTTGGTTAGATGAAGGGGTATACTCACTCTCCTCTTCGTTTGTTTAGACATCATACCCTCTTTTTCTCCTACGAACTTGCACTTCTTCCTTGTTGTACACCTTCGTTAGAAACATACCCTACCCTTTTTCTTCATATGTATAATGGCGTTAGGGGCAGTGCATTCAGAACAGTGGTACAAGGTTAGAGGAATGATTGGAGGAGATTTGGTTATAATGGGAAGATAGCACTCAACTTGTCAAGGGGCAAAGTTGGTGATGTAGATAGACGGTATGTCTGTAATGGAAGTTCCACGTAACTGTATGAATAGGAACGTGATATGTGAGCAACATATGTAGATTCCATCTGCTTACTTTGCAAGGCTATGCTCCTTACTCTCTATTTACGCTCATCACATATGGACATACGTACCCGAACTGACAGTACTCGGAGTTGGTATACTCAAAGATAGAATGCTCGAAGATAAAATACTCGAAGATAAAATACCCGAAGATGATAAAATTTAAAGATAGAGTACTTGGAGAGCGAATTCTCGAACCCCATCGATGGCATATATCCAGCAGTAACAAGTGATGAGAAGGTTCGTTCCATATACCAAAAAATAGTGTGTGGAAGACAGCTTCTCTAGAGTTAAAACTCTACTCCATGCTTTCTGCGTAATCACACTCGATTCCATATCTTATGTAGGAAGCCGTAAGCGTCCGAAAGATATAGTCTCCCTCTCGTATTCTAATTCCAATTCCGCCCGCTGCCCTGTATTCGCCATAGACCTAGACAACCCAGTTGTCCTTCTGCTCGTCGCTGACTCGCTATTACGCATCATAGTCAGCACCTGCGTCTACGTATAAAAACATAGTTTTAAGTCCTCACTACCTACGGCTCTAGAGATGAAATGAAGACTCGCTTAAAAGCAACTTCATACAAAGTAGACCGGAGGCTGGCACTAGTAGTGAGGGGCCTTAGCTTCGGCCCTATTCTTCCTATCTAACCCAAGCCCCAGTTCGTCCATCATCTCCATTTGAGAAAGGCATTCCCACGTAAGGGCCCATGCGGCGTTCAATTCGAACCGTTCTGGTTTCATGAGAAGGCAGTCCGGCCACATTAGTAACCGAAGCACGCGAGACGAACTGGAAGAGAAACACAGGTTTGTTGGGCAGCATGAGCAGGCGTCATTCCTCCACTGGGTTGGTAGATTGGAATACTGAGTAGTTTTCTGGTATTGTAGGTATTGTTGTATGTTTGGGACCTGGACTCTGGAGTAGCGGAATGAGTGCGCGGGGGAAATGTTGCTTAGATTCGGATTGGATTCGTTAGTATGGGTTTAAGGGTGGATTGTGGCCCCTCACTTCACCATTCCTTTCTCTCGACCGTACTTCCCCTACTTCTTCTCACTGACATCATTATTCCTTTTTATCTACTAACACCACGTCAACATCATATCAGAAGATCCCAACGGCCCACTGCGTCACTACGAAGATCTTCTGCTTACTCACCTCAGCCCTGGAATAAGCTCCCGGGGGCTGAGATCGGTGATCGCTTACGAAGCAGATGAAGCTTTTCTAATATACGGGGCCTGGGAATAAAAGAGTCAGAATCTAGGATTCGGGATAAACAGGTTCAGTGGTTCAAGGACTCGGGTAACTTTCGAAGGGTAGATAGATGGTGGGTTGAGAGGGTTTGTTGGTAGTAAGCTTGACACATTTTATTGGTTGAGTTATCAAATTTGCAGTTGGAAAAGAAAAGGGAAGGAAGAGGAAAGAGTAAGGGGAAGAGCATTCGGTGAACAGAGAGCTGAATGCAGGGTTAGAGAAGGAGAGGGTTAGAGTGGATAATCAAAATGAATCAGAGCAGACATACAGGCAGGAGGATCATAAGGTGGCATCAGTTCGACTATAGTTATACTCATATTATTTTTCTACTGGATATGAGGGATCTTCTTACAAACATCCACTTCACATCTTCCCTGACCTTTTGCCTTTCTTGGGATTCCGCAGTTGCAGTTGCTGATGTACCGAAAGGGTAAATGTGCCACTACTGCTTATCCCCATCTTCTTTCTCAACAGCACCCTTCAAACAAAGGGTATCTCTTTCCTTGAATGAAAACCTAGCCCAAAGACGTTTCAGTGTAGTACTCCCAACTCCGTAAAGTAGCAGATCTTTCCCCAAACAGTCATTCCGTCTGAAAATTCAAGTTGGGATATCCCTCCCTTCATCTTTATCTACTTCTCTCATACCTGTACGGCTCGGCGGTTTCCTTAGCCCCGGATGCACAACCGGTAGTTCCGGCAAATCATCTCCCGGCGTCCTCACGTGAGGGATTCCATGCAAGCCTCCTTGGACGACGTTCGTCCCGGGCAATTCCGCCGCAGCTGGTATGGGGTCATGAGGCGCTTCAACGGCTTGTCGTGGTGCATGAAGCTCAACAGCTTCCGGCCCTGGTAACTCGGCAGGCTCGTCGTTGACGCCGGGCATTTCGTACTTCTTCTTCTCATTTGCGAGTTCCTCGGGCAGGGGCGAACTCTCGGTGGCGGGGAGTTCATGTGGGTTACGCCGTTTCCGTTTCTTAAGCACGAGGTAAAGAAGTGCGAGGAGGAGGACGAGGCCAATGACACCGCCGATTACGCCACCGATGATGGCGCGGGTATTCGTTTTCTTCCCCTTTTTAGAGAGCGCTGGATCGTTTGAATCGTCCCAATTTCTCTTCTTAGCAAAAACATTTTTAAGCATCTTATCCGTCCACCCCGCCTTCGGGTCCCTCTGCGTCGCGCCCCCATCCACCGTCCCCCCAATCGTACCCAACAGTCTTTGCGGAACCTGATACTGCGTTTCATTAGCCAGAAACACACTTCCCCAGGTTATTGTGCTCATGTCGAGGACTGCGATACCCTTGGCTTCCCAGTCGCATTCGAAATTTGTGATGTTGCCGCCGAGAGTCAGCATTTGTCGTTTTCCGGCGAGATGGCAGTCGTGGCCGTAGCGTGGGGTCGCGCCATTGATGAAGACTTTGGTCCAGTGGAAGGCGGGGAGGGAGAGGATATAGACGTCGTCGTAGGCGGTGTTGTTTTGAGTGGGATTGTAACCGCCGTAGAGATAGCTGGATGGTATTGTGAGACGGTGAGCACAGAGTGGGGGAGAGGGAACCTACATGTGGAAGCTGGAGTTGTCCGGCGCTGCTACTGTAGTAAGACAGAAATCGATGCGGGGTTCAGGGACTTGACCCGTGGTGTTTTGCTGGTACCAGGTGCCGTTTGATTTGGGATCTTTGAGGTAGGAGTCGATGTCAAATACATCTACTGTCGCAAGGCTCAACTGGATGTTATCAACTCGAGTTCGAATTTCATACAGTCTGTTCAGCGTACCATAGTTCCCTTTCCCGGATCCGCCAGCTCTGGTTTCTCTGCTATTTCCCCACCGATCGCAACCAGGATTCCCGAATTCCCTATCTCATCAATATATTGCATTTTACCTCCCACTCTCGGTCCATTCTTAAGGCCGGGTGTCGAAATATTCACCGAAGTCTGGTCCACGAGATTGATAACCACCATGCCGTCTAGGGGCGTATAGAGTGCATTGTTGTTAAATCCCTGAGTCAGCTGCGAAGTGCCCCAATCAATCTGGCCGTTAAGATAGAATGCCAGCCCCTGGTCCACCGCCTCCGCATCGAGTCCATGGTTCGGCTTCCAAGGCATTGAAATGTCGTGTTGCGCCCAGGGGTAACCGTCCGAGTCATAATCATAGGACCACAATGCATAGGTCGACGAGTCAGGAAAATAGAATGTGGGAGAGCTATAGTTCATATAAGTCGACCCTCCATACGCGAAAACCTGCGTACTATTCGCAGGGCCGTGGAACATGGTCCCGCGTATTAAGCTTGGAGGGGTGGTCCCCGTCCTAGGATTGGATTCATTTTTCGGCTCTCCAGTTATAACAATATTGGACTTCCAGTCCCAGCTTTGGCTCAAGGGGATTTTGATGAGCCAGTTATCTGCGCTTCTTAGTGACAAATCATCGGTTTGAGCGAGGGAGGGGACGAACTGGTGCCGGTGGCCGGTGTCGATTGATTGGTACCCTTATAGTTTTGGATGCCGCCATCGATGTAGAGGATTTCGTCTCGGATGATGGCTAGATGTAATTGTCAGTGGTTGAAGATGATGAGTGGTTGCGGGCTTTTTACAGGAGGAGAACCATCTCGCGCAGAAGTTGTCCACGGGACTCACGGCAAAGCTCTCAGTCGCATTGCTGAAATCAGGAAACAAGAACGGGATCAAACAGAGGACAACGATCGAGGCAGCTGAGATGCGCAAGGATGGACCCGTTGGAGTCGTCATGTCATGGAGGCATCAGTGCAGCAACCAGTTCAGTCGCAACAGCACAGATTCGAAATTGCGAAAGTAACAGCAGTTCGGTCGAGAGCGAGGCCGCGGAATGGAACAGCTAAGAATGCGGGCAGCCATACTTAATACGTGAGTAGCGCTGCTCCGTAGTTTGGTGGCTTTGCGCTTGAGTCCGGGGCCGGGGAGGTTAGGAAACATATCCACCCTTGTGAAGCTCTGCACAACCAATTTCTGCTTTCAGCACTGGTGCGCTCCCAGAAAGAGTATAACAGGGGGAGGAATCCTTAGAGCTGACAGGGTTTTCTTTTTTCTTCTTGATAGGGTGGCGGAGATCATGACGGGTTTTCTCGTTTAATCGAGCTGCAGCAAAACGTCGCCGAACATGCAGTCCTCAATAAAGACATGCAGAAGGGAAGCCGACAGTTCTGAGCCAACTCGAGAGGCGGACTCCGCACAAGAGGCGGTGATGGGCGAAGCAAGAAGTTGTTGGGCGGTGGTTACCCGTGCAGACGTGGCAGCTAAGATCCATACTAGCATGCTTACTGAGCAGTTTCGAGCCTAGCATACCGGAACCTATACAGATTGACGAACATGCGAGTGAATTCAACGCCTCTTCCGGTGAAAAGCCTTGTCAGAAGATCAGTTTGATGGACAATGACACCGGGGTCCTTATGCGCAGAAAGTAGAATTACTAAGAGGTGAAGGTGATGACTAAAGTTAGGGCGGAGACGATGACATCGAGACTGTGGAGCGACTGTGCAAAAGTTTAATCGAACTTCAAGCAAATGCCGTAGAACGTACTCTCTAGATCGAGTTTTAACAAATATCTGGGCTTCTCATTCTCAAATTTTTTAAAGTCTTCAATTGCCATGTCTTTCAAACCCAAAGGAGAGGAGGGAACGATGACCTAAAGTTTATGGGTACATACACAAAAAGCGTTCAGGAAGAAGCCATCTCGCTAAACATTTCCTAAAGTGCTAGGGGCTGTGAACACTACCTAGGCACGTTTCTTATCTGAATTCCAGCTCCATATTGGAGGAGAAAAGAGAAGCCGACATACTCCGTACATGAGAATGAGATGGAAGCGTTTCGTATTGGGCCTCCTACTTGCTCAAGTATAGAGAAGGAAGGTTATAGTTGAAGAGGTAGATTGCTGTCGCCTATAAAGAGAAATAGAGAAACTCCTCAAGAACTGAATTTGAAGAGCTGATGAGTGCATTGTTGAAGACTCGATAATTTCAGCTCACATAACGTTAGGGTCGCTCTCAGCCGCAGCCAGCGACAAGACGTGAAGAAGTTATTGCAGCTTTAAAATATCAAATGGGATAAAGAGACTTGAGAATTGCAGGCCAAGCAGAAGAAGAAGAGATTCAAATGACAACCTATGAAAAGGTGAGAGTTGATCAGAAGAAACTCGAGACTTGACAAGTAGTACCACACAGGAAGACATCTACCCATCCACGATCTCCCAATAAAACAATCTACCAGTGAACTCTCTCATAAAGTCCTCCTTCCAGCGACGCCTCGTACCTTTACCTTGCTTATCACGAGCTTGTCCGCACATTCTCCGTACAGCAAACCTCTGTTCTAGCCAAAATAAAAAGGAAAACCACCAAACTCGAACCCGCTACCTCGCTAAGAAAAAGGAAACTGCCAGCTGAATGAATCATTGGCTAGCAGGAAGGAAATTGAATTTGCCTTATTGGTTAGGGGTAATGAGAACTGAAAATTATCCACTAGACGGCGAAATCATTGTGGGACTTACCTTTAATGGAGGGAAGGTCGGTGGAGCAGATTTATATAAGTAGGAAAGATGAAGGAGGAGGGAGTCGTGCTTTGATCCCGCTCTCAAGAGTCTCTTCTAACCTCGCTCTGTTAAATTTTCTTCGATCTCACTCTCTTGGGCCACTTCTGGTTCTACCTTCACTGTCCAACTCAAGCTCTTATATCACTATACGCAATCCGCCTATTCCGTACAACCTCCCTCAGCTTGAGCTGATTCCCCTTCTGGGAACAACATATGAGATGACAATGGATACCTCACAGCCTATACTCGGACATGACGCAATACGCCTTCCACAAACAGAGGTTTTGTTCAGGGACCAAGATGCCACCGTACTCACACCACACTTTGATTTTGTATCTTACCAGAACCGCAGAAGGCAAGCTAAGCACCATGCACGGTGATAACTGAGAATTTTTGCAGTTCTACAGGGGTCAGATTGACACCAGCGCCCACAGTAACAAGACACTTCCCACCCTCTCGTGCCATGCAAGTCCTGAAGAAATCCCAAGCTTTTTAACTGACGACCCTCCACAAGGCGAAAGCAGGCGGCCTCCCTTGGCACTATGGTAATATCATACCTGCCTCTAAGCCCGCAACCAAGAAACATAAAATCGTGCCGCGCCCCTTTTGGATCCATATTCCATGCTTCCAGTCACCGTCCTCCAAGAACATGAACACTGGGCGTCGTATGTTTCGGAGGTCCTTCTCTGATCAATAGCAACAACGAAGTTTTCTATATTTGATGATTGATTCCTAATATCTATTCTCCCCCACATAAGTTGAGAGTTGTGGTATTTTTGGAAGTTCATATTCCATGACCAATTGCCATGAAGATCTTAATACTCGATCACCAACCCCCGATATATATAAGCGAAGTGTCTGAGTTCCGAGTAAAGTGATTACAAAGAATATCAAATGCTGGCTAAACCTGTGGGTGTTCTGCCAGCCACCTAGATCGATCTGAATTATCTGGATAGACTTAAGTTCAGCTTAAAATGCTCAAATAATCTCTTCTAGTAATTTGATTTTATCTATAGTTAGAAAGAACACATCCTGCTGATTTTAATATTTCCAAATAGTAGATCAAAGAGTGACATCTTCGTATCATGTCATTCTTGGAGTAAAGCATCGGAAACGGACATTGAATGCTGGATGAACCTGTGAGCGCTCTGCCCACCACCTGAACTGATAGAGATCACAAGAATAGGGTGCATTTCACCTTGACACAGGGAGACTGATCACTCCTGACAATATGGAATCCATATACTACGAGTAGAGCACATTTTGATAACCTCTATAAGACCGGTACAATAAGCATAGAGTGATACCTTCGCGGAGTATGTTATTGTTTGAGTAATAGCATCAGAAACAAGCACTGGATGCCGAGAGAACCGAGGAGCGATCTGCTCACAAAATCGGGTAAACACTGGCTCTCAGAATAAAGAGCCTTTCAGTTTGAACCATTGATATGAAAACTTATAACTACCTAGGCTTCATCTATCGCGAGAAGTTCAACAATCGCTCGGGCTCGCACAGTAAAGTGGAGGCAGGTCACATGGCTAGAAACTTCTCACAAAGTCGTTTACCTCTTTGTGTGAACTGTCATAGAAAGTAATAAGCGTACTGCTGCTAAGTAGATAAGGGTAAAGGAACAGATTGCTTGAGTGGATAAATATATACATGGACTGTTCCCTTATGACCAAATGACCCTGACACCGTTTTCCGAAAACTTCATCACATTGATGCCACGTTGGTATAAAGAAAGCCCATATTAGAAAAGACACCATTTGAAAACCATTCCCTCCCACCATTTCTTGGAGGCTACATCAAGGTGAGAGGGAAAACATATCAGACCCTGAGCCATAACGGCTCGAACCGCCTTCCCCCCAAAACAACCGAGAACCACCACCATTAAGAGACGAAATGCAAGTTGTATTACCTAGAAGCAAAACAACGCGCGCAAGGCCGTTCTCTTGGGCATAAGGCTGGGCGACTCAGGACGTGGAGCAGGCTCATTAAATCGAAGATTCGAGCCGGCGAGCGTTGTATCGGTAGCGGCAATTGGATGAGGAGCCCAGTTCATGCTCTTGTCGCGATTCGAGACATCGGTCGACTCGTCCGCAGGTTTATCTTGATTACCATCATCATTAACAATGGTACGAATGGAGTCGGTATGCTCAGAGCGCACAGAGACATCGTCTTCAGGGTCATTCAGCTCGGTAACAGTAGTAGTGATTGGGTGATGATCCTCAATTTTAGAATTGCGGCCAAGCATCTTCCCTTCGATTCCGTCGATCTTACAGAAGGCTTGATTAACCTCAGACTTGAAAGACGTGAAGTTCATGGATGGCTGAGAGCGCAGTGGGTCCGGATGGGCATTCTTCAATTCGGCGAATGATTTCAGTCGGGGGCTGGCTGAGGCTTCTGCTGCTTCTTCGTCGTCCGAAGTGTTCACTGGAGTGTTTGGTGGCGTGGCTGGTGGGCGTGGAGACTCTGGCTCCGGAGATGGTGATGGGGACTTCGAGTCTCGTGAGAGATTGAGCGCCGAGAAAGATCTTATCGGCCCTGGGATAGCAACCCACGGAAAGGGAGCTGGGCCAGCGGGAAATGGGAATCCGAATGGTGCACGGCGAGGCAAGTAAGGCTGATAGCGAATCAGGGCGGAGTTGTGCTTGCCAGGGCCACGCTTGGAGAGAGCAGTTGGAACAGTGACGATACTTGCAAGTGAGGATGAAGACTGCTCCGGCAACGAGGCAGTGGAACGCAGCTTCTCGAGTTCCATGGCAACTGGAGCATTATTACTTGGCTGAGCAAGTGCCTTTGCGGCAACAGCGGCTCCTGGAACGCGATTGGGCTGGTGGTGATGTTAGTATCGTGTGAGGTGAGAACGGCCTGAAGACTCACGTTGCCAGACATCTGGCCGTTCTTCTTGAACACTGGAATCGGCATGATAAACAATGAGAGACCCTGCTCAGTGATGGCAACTGCAATGACTTGCATAAGCGGAGGGAGGTGCTAAAGCCACTGCACTGGCGGGGGGGGGGGGAAGGGGGAGGGTGGGTGGGAAAGGAGGAGAGAGAAAAATATAGAAATTGAGGGGTTCATATATGAGCAGCAGGAGCAGAACACGCGACTCTGTAGCAATGACGAAATCTATCTGAAGAGAGGAGGTGCGCCTGACTCTTCAGGAGAGAGCTGTCTAATGAACTACAAGACGTGTCGAGTAGCGCGTAAAAGACGTACTCATGGCAAGCTTGGAGCAAGGAAGCATGACCTCTTCCCTGTTTATGTACTCATGAACCGAAACCCTAATGGAGAACTTGAGAAGAAGCCTGCAAGTCTAGTAATGATGAACGTTGCTTGCGGAGCGAGAGAGTCGCTGAGTATCGCGGCCAATGTAGGAATCAAACCCTCTGCATAAGTGTAGTAGCCACTGAAAAGGGATATATTTTTCTGTACAATTACCACCTCATAGAGTGTAGCCATGGTGTATCGTATGGAAAAGCATTCGGGGAAGCGTAGATTGGCATGCGAATCGTGGTATTGTGGTGAATAGTCTGCAGGCGTGTGCACGGCCTAATCCAATCTATCCGCCTATCCTCTGCCTCAACGCACTGCTGCGGACGCAGTCCTTGTTTGTTTTTGAAGCCCTCTAAAACCACATATAATGCGAGCAGATAAACTTCTGGACGTTCTTGAAACCATATACGGCTGTAATGGCATCGGCTCGCCAACTTCTTTCGCTAACTTCTAGGCCTCTGCCTCGCCTCCACCGCCTCCCCAATCACCACCACAACCATTCCAGATCCATAATAAGGGTCTCTGTTAAACTATCCCTATCTCAGTATTTGACTCTGCTGCCATTTCACTAAATAACCGATTCCCTCCTTGGAGGCTTATACAAGCTCGAGCTCGGCAGTGAAGGAGAAGAACAGCCCCTGGTGATCTGTTCGCTGACCAAATATTACAAGCCACTCTCTATAATGCGACGAAGCTAGAATAAATGGATGCGAGCCTGGCAGGGGAGCCACTTGGAGGAGAAGTGTAAGCCGGGGCAGGCCCTAGAGAAACAGCACTACACCCTCCTCGAGACCACTTTCCCTTCGGAGACCACCAAACTACGACAACTTGATTGCTTCCACAACTACGAGCTTCTCAACTTCTACTGCCCAACTTTTCAACCCGTGGAGGTAGATTATTGGCCTGTGCTCAGAATAGGGCAGGCTTGTAGGAATGGAGTTCCATGGAGATGCTGACAGAAAGATCCAGTAAGTAGAGTCGCAGAGCACTCTTTATTTTTCTTGCTAACCGCGGCAGTCTCTATTCGGCCTCATTCACTCCCCAATTTTACCACAACAGTTCCCAGAACCAGTCTGAACAGTCTCAGCAGACCCTACCGATCCCTTCATACGCTCTGCAACCCGTCTGCCAACTTTCACATAAAACTGGTCCCGGCCCTGATAATTCTTCGTAGACCGTCTTGGATACCGTTCGGCCTTCCATCCAGGCTTTTAGCCCCTCAGTTCCAGCAGAAAACTGAGAAAGATATCTATTAAACGGGAGCTTTGTCAACCTCAGTTAAACTACGCTTTGATCATCCGCCTTCCAGAGACAAGTTACCTGGGCCGAGCCCTGGGCCGAGCTCAAGCGAAGTGGTACGAATGATGAGAGTGATGAGGAGGGAGAAAGAGCCTGCATTAAGGAGTTCGTATCTCGCTCGAGGCACAAGTGTCAGATAAGATCGGACGGTAACACTGAGCGCAACAAGGAGGTTGAGGGATGGTGGTAAGACTGAGGAGAAGTAAGCTCCGGGTCGTCCTTATGCAATTCTCATCTACCACAATCTTGCTGCGTTTGCAGTAGAAGCTGAGGGCACTGCTAGAAAATAAGGAAGCGAGAGTCGATGTGAAGCGGGCCCCATGTACACCTTTCCGGTATGCTCGCAGCAAACTAAGGCACAGTTGGCACAGACTGTGGTGCCGCTCTTGCCATATCCTTCTTCAATTCTCTGTAGCCATTATAGCGACCATCTGGACGGGTTGATTCTTCAGCTGGTATACTGCTTTGGTCCATTCGCCTCCGTGTTTTATAATTCCGTACCTCTCCCCAATATCCGCATATTGTTATACAAAACATCCCTGCGGCAGTCAGGGAGGGTTGTTCTTTGGAGAATTTCTTCGTGTTTTTGATTTGAATAGGATAGGAGATGGCTATACTCGCGAGAAAAGGAGGAAACTATGAATGACAGAATGGGAATAGATATAGGAAGGACTGCTTGAATCTCTGTAATAGACGAAATGAAATATGCCGCTGCTTCAACTTGATAATTTTGACTTCTACTGCATGCTTCAACTCACCCTTACTCTGTGATGTGCGACTGAGAATACAGAGCCAAAGAACTCAATTCACATTTAAAGGAAGGCCCGTAGAGAAAGAAATAGGAATCAAAGTTCATGTCATCAGTTAGATATTGGTACCATTATATAGGCGGATCACTGCAGCAAGCCACTCACGCCTATCTCAAAGCCAGTAGCCACAGCACTGCCTGCTCCAGCCTGCACAGACTGCGCCATCCACTCGCCCTTTCTATAGCTCAGACCTGCCGAACTTGGTGGTAGTTGACCGCAGCTCCCTTGGGCGGTGGTGAAGCTTGCAATTCGACTGGAGCAGCCAGCTGGGGATATGCTGTGCTTTTCAGGGCTGTATTAACAGGCACCACCGGATTACGAACTTCACCATACAATCCGCGCTGTGCCTCTTTCCGCTGCTTATGGTATTGCTGAGCCGAGTAGATAAGAAGACCGAGGAAGGAGACTCTGCGAATTATGAGAACTAAACGGCCGTCTCAGATATAGAAGATACGTACAGTGCGAGAATTGGAAACCAGATTCCACGAGCGCCTGTTCCTTTTGCAATTGCAACGAAGTCGATAACGATCACGACGACCCAGAAAAAGCTTTGCACGACGTTCATGACAAGGAAGGCTGTGGGGCGGAGCGCGTTGCGGAGGAAGAGGACGATGGCGAGGAGGTCTAGGAGGAGGACGCCGATTACGAGGAGCATAAAGAAAATCACGACACTAGACGACTTGTTAGTGATATGCTGCAGGTGAGACAGCGGGGGAACTCACCCCATAGCCGGAGAAGTCTTGTACTCATCCTCGTAAAGGAGTTTGATGGCCATTCCGTAAATTGTGAGCGTGAAAACCATCAGCACTATGCGGACTACCCAAGCTGGTATCAAGATTCTCTTCTTCCATTGTACTATTCCCGTGCCGCTAGCCATATTGTCTGGGGTGATAAGATTGTATTTGTAGTCCGAGCTGGGAGCTTTGGATTGGAGAAGGTTGGCGCAGTTGAGGACGTAGGGAAGTATTGTGCAGTCGTTGCCCGGACTCGGAGTTGTACTGCGCTGTACTAAAATCTTTCAAAGAGGTTTCGAGACAAATGAGATGGTAAAGATGTTGCGAGGAAGTCGGAAGATATATTGAATGTCTGAAACGATTGTGCCTCCTATAAGGAAATATTATAGTAATCCTTCGCTCGTGTCATGGGAGCTCCAGCCCTCAACCTCACCCCTGCAGGCAGTGTATGCAGCTTGGCGTCTCAATGACATGGTTGTAACCACCAGGCTGTAACTTCAATATGGGAACTTACGTGGGATGGGTAGAGCATCCATTGCTAGGATAGAGATCTTGAAGTGGCCTTTTACTCTCTCGAAACTCTCCGCAAGGAAAATATACCGGTAACCCGCTAAGAACGGGCTACGTGAACCGCCAAGGGCTACAGGGCGTGCCTTGCACTGATTCATCCGCCCCAAGTTAGCGGCTCCATTACCCCAACCTCCCCGTCAATCCCTCCCGGCCTTTGGCCCGTCACTCGGTAGACCCTGGTGACTCTCTCCGCTGATAAGGCTACGCCAGGTGGGGTGCTCAACACTGGGCAGTAACCGCCGACTCCCTCCTCCGCTTCCATTCTTTCACTCACCTGTTACTCCTCCCGAAATATCTTTCATACATCCTTACTTACTGCTGTCATGGGTGCCCAGCAGTCAAAACTCCCGGAGCCTGCAGACCGAGAAAAGGTCCTCGAGCGCCTTGAAGCTCAACTAGAAACCCTCAAACTGAGCCACAATACAAGAGTTGTCGACAATGAATACGTCTATCTTGGCGGAGAAGCTCGTACGAATATAGCTTCAGCTTCGTTATTGCTTGAACAAATAAAAATAACTGACTGGTTTCTTAGCCCCTCAATACACGCCCATCATTGCCCATAAGCAGGATATTTCCGCGTCTACCATCCAGGAGTGGGAGAAGGAGCTGATGGAAGATCCCAAGGTAAGTGCAAGCCTGGGAGAATATCATACCAAGGAGGATACTGATCCAGCCACTATTAGAACCGCCTTGCTCTCGCAGCCCTCAGCTCGAACCCTGCAAATGCTGTCCTTTCCTCTCGCTCCGCTACAATTTCCGATACCCAGACCTTCAATATCAAAATCCCAATCGAGGGATCTCCAATAACCAATCAAGCTCAGTCGGGACGATGTTGGCTCTTCGCCTCTACCAACGTCTTCCGCATCGCCATCATGAAGAAATACCGCCTGGAATCTTTCCAGCTTTCGCAATCCTACCTCTTCTACTGGGACAAGATTGAAAAGGCAAACTATTTCCTCGAAAATATCCTCAACACTACAGATGAAGACCTCGATAGCCGTCTTATTCAAACTCTCTTGGCCAGTCCCGTCGGAGATGGAGGACAGTGGGATATGGTAGCGAACTTGGTGAAGAAATACGGCCTCGTTCCTCAGGCGCTCTATCCTGATTCCTATAATGCTGCCAGTTCAGCTGTGATGGACAGGCTCATCACTACGAAGCTCCGCGAAGACGCAATCCGCCTCCGCTCACTCTCCTCCACTTCTTCAGCAACTGACCCCTCAATCCTAAAATCTGTTCTCTCTACCGAGAAGCAGAAGATGCTCCGCGAGATCCACCTTATCCTCACACTCATGCTCGGACCGCCCCCTGCCCCAGATGAGCCGTTTACTTGGGAATACAACGATAGAGACGGCAATTTCTGCACCGTCCGCACCCGCCCAACCGCCTTCGCCAAAGAGCTTTCCGATTCTCGAACCATGCGTGCTCTCGGCGGAACAGATGTCCACTCCCTCTTCTCCCTCGTCAACGACCCGCGGAACCCTTACAAACGCCTCCTCTCTGTCAAACGCCTTGGCAACGTATGGGAAGGACGGCCTGTTACCTACGTCAACGTGGATATGACTACAATGAAGGAAGCCTGCATTAACATGCTGAAACGCGGCATGCCGGTCTTCTTTGGCTCAGACGTCGGGAAGTACTCTGATTCAGCCAAGGGTATCATGGACACAAGGCTCTACGAATACGAGCTCGGCTTCAACATCAAGCTTGGGATGAAGAAGGCCGAGAGACTGATGACCGGGGAGAGCCAGATGACGCATGCTATGGTACTTACAGGGGTTCATGTCGTTAGTGGGAAGCCATTAAGGTGGAGGGTAGAGAATAGCTGGAGTGACAAAGTGGGCGATAAGGGATATTTTGTCATGAGTGATGCGTGGATGGATGAGTTTGTGTATCAGGCTGTTGTTGACCCAAGTGTCGTAAGTCCGGTAGTTAGGAAGGTGCTGGAGCAGAAGCCGAAGATGTTGGAGTTGTGGGACCCTATGGGCGCGCTGGCTTAAAATTTGAGGGAGTTGGGTGGCTCATGAGGTTATGATATGTCTTCTTTTCCCTTGTGGTTTATCTGGTATGGTGTTTGTGGTTCGTTCAATTATAACAAGCAGTGAATTTACTTTAATAGTCAAACAATGTGGAATATGCTGGGTGATGCAGTAAAGCTCGTGTCCATGCACGGTCAATCTGCATTGGGCTAGAGATACTCTCTTATACATTATCAGAAGCATACAAGTGCATACCTCTTTACCGTACTCAAGTATTATGAGGCCTCCACGTAGGAATCTGAGAGGACGTCCTCTAGGTTTTAGATATCCTCCT